>PVHX01009046.1:0-79032 GCA_004024805.1 Geosciurus inauris | reverse complement strand
CGCTGCTGCTGGAGACGCACTCTGGTGATGACCGTTTGCGCTGCTTACACGCGAAGTGAAATTTTCTGTGATGATGGCTGTAATTTGCTGCCGAAAAGTTGGGTGGAAGAAATTTGTGTCGCAAAATTTTGATCTTTAGTTTGGAGACTGGATGTTGCATCTCTCTACGCCGCCATCTTGCCCCGCCCTCAAGGTCTTATTTTTCTATAGAAAGTTTCCTGCCCAAGCTACTCTTTATTGGTCTTACTTTAGCTATTTTTTATAAAAATAATGTTTGCACATATAAGTAGTGAAACAAGGCAAAAATAAAACTACCACCATGTGTTTTCCCCTATAGTGTGACTATACCTGACTTTAAGACTTATTATAATACTGTAGTAATCAAAGTGGTGAGACATTAGTGAAAGAATAGATATATAAACCAATGGAACAGAATACAGAGTCCATAAACATCTCTCTCTTTATATGTCCCTCTCTCTATATATATAAAACACACACACACATATATAATATACATATATCCATAACAGTTTAGAGTGCCACATATATATATCAACTGATATTTGACAAAGGAGATAAAGCAATTCAATGGAGCATGGATAATCTTTCCAACAAAACAGTTGGAAAAAATGGACATGCAAGACAGTGAATTTAGACACAGAATTTATACCCTCCACAAAAATTGACTCAAAATATAGCATGCAAAACTATAAAAATCCAGCAGGGCACGGTGGCTCAAGCCTGTAATCCCAGCATTTAGGGAGACTGAGACAGGAGAATCGCGAGTTCAAAGCCAGCCTCAGCAGTGGTGAGGTGCTAAGCAACTCAGTGAGACCCTGTCTCTACATAAAACACAAAATAGGGCTGGGGATGTGGCTCAGTGGTTCAATGCCCCTGAGTTCAATCTCCAGTACCAAAACAAACAAACAAACAAACAAACTATAAAAATCCTAAAGATGGCATATGAGAAAGCCTAGATCACCTTGGGTATGGCAGTGACTTTTTAAAATCACATGAAAAACAGAATCCATACCAGAAATAATTGATAATCTGGACTTCATTAAAATTTATAACTTCTTTATGAAATATGGTATTAAGAGAATGAAAAAAAATTGTCTCCCCACACTGGGAGAAAAATAAATACAAAACCACATCTGATAGAGGACTATTTTCTAAACCACATGAAGAACCCTTAAAATTAATAATAAGAAAACACACAACACCATTAAATAATGGGTCAAACCTCATCAAAACAGAAACCTCATCAAAGAAAATATATGGATGACAAATAATCAAATGAAAATATGCTCCACATGATGCATTATCAGGGAAGAACAAATTAAAATATCAATTTTGTACTACTACACACTAGAATGGCCAAATCTGGAACACTGACACCATCAAATGATGGCAAGGATGTGGACCATCAGAAATTCTCCTTTATTGCAGGTAAGAATCCAAAATATACATCTGTTTTGGAAGACAGCTTGGTTTACTCAACATACATGTTCCTTGATATTTATCCAAAGGAACTAAAAGAATTTATTCAAACAAAAACCTGCACATGGGTGTTTCTAAAGCTTTATTTATGATTGCCAAAACTTGGAAACAACCAATATGAGCTTCAGTAGGTGAGCAGTTTAATAAACTATAGAATATTAAAAAAATGGAATACTATTCAGTACCAAAAAGAAATGAGCTATCAAGCAATTAAAAGATGTTGAGAAGCTTAAATCTTAAATGTATAATATTAAGTAAAAGAAGACAATCTAAAAACACTACATATTGCATGATTTCATCCTATATGATGAAAAGTCAAATTTTGGAAAAAGTCAAAAGAGCAATGGTTGCCAGGAGCTTTAGTGGGTATGAAAGGGCAAAGTACAGAGGATTTTTAGGGCACTAAAAATATTTGGTATGATATTATAAAAGTGGATACATCCCACTATACATTTGTCCAAACCTTTGGCATATAGGATACTAGGAACGAAGTGCAACCTTGGTTGCATTATGGTTTGGATCTGGAATGTGTCCTAAAGGCACATATGTTGAAAGTTTGGTCCTCAATGCAGCAATGCAGAGGTGGAACTTTTGGGAGGTGACAGGGATGATGAGGGCTCTGACCTCATTATGGATTAGTTCATTTATGGATTCATAGCTAATGTGTTATTGGATGGTGGTGCAAAATTTAAGAGGTGGGCCTAGCTGGAAAAAGTAGGTCATTGGGGGACATGAACTTGAAAGGTATATTTTGTACCTGGCCCCTTTCTCTTTCTCTCTCTGCTTCCTGGAAGCCATTAGGTGAGGAGCTTTTCTCTTCCATGTGCCCCCTTCCATGACACTATTCCTCCCCAGAGGCCCAGAAGCTACAAAGCAAAATTAGCATGAATTGAAACCTCTGAAACCATGAGCCAAAATATTTTTTTTACCTTTTAAGTTGATTTGCTCAGGTATTTTGTCACAGTAATGGAAAGTTGGCTAATACAAGGTGATTATAATGTGTCAATGAACAAATGGGTCAGTTGTAACAAATATATCAACCTAGTGTGTGTGGACATTATATAATGGGGGATGCTATGCATATGTAGGGGCAGTGAACATATGGAAAATGTTTGTATTTTTCTCTTAATTTTTCTGTGAAACTAAAATTTGTCTAAAAAAGGAAGTTAAAAAAGAAAAAGAAAATATGCAAACATGCTAGACTATCCACATATGATTTTATAAGAGTCAGCCCACCAGTATTGAGACTCTATCCCTCACCTATCTCTAGATGGTGTGTAAAATGGGCCCATAATGAGGGAGGAAGATCAGATACCTGAGGGACTGAGTAGTGTAGAAAATGTCATCAGTAGAAGAAATGGTGTGATCAAAAACTAGTAGGGGCTGAAATGGGTCTCGTACAAGGTCAACCATGCCATGGAAGTGCCTCTGTCACCCTCCCTGATATCAATGGAATTAAATTTGTTCTGGAGTACTAGATATTTTTGATCAAAGAAAACTTATGCCTGGAGACAAGGTACCAGATGAAATCATACATCCAAAACTGAATATGATGAATGATGAGCAAGACCACTATACTGAACGTCATAGACAGAAAGGGCAGAATTTTTAGACTAGGAACCAAGGCACCTCAACTCAGGGTGGATGTCTGAGACAAAGGCAGGTTGAAGAGATGCCACCTGGCTACAAGAGAGGGATTAGGCACACCTTTTAGGAGCTTCCTGGGAGTCATTTAATATAGGCCAGGAGGACAGGAAATGGCAAGAACAATTTTGGAAGGAATTTTTCTGAGAAGGTATACAAGATCTGCATTGGTATATACATGATGAGGCATGGTAAGCATTCTCCATGGAAGAAATGGAGATGTCTGACTTGTCACCGGGTAGATGGGAAGGTATCAGCCACTCATGGGCATAGTGTCAGCACTTTGACTGCTTGGCATGAATTTTTTTCACATACATGAGAGGGTAAATCTTGAGCATCTAGTATGTGTGAGGCCAACCCATTGGTGTGCAGAAAGCAGCCCATCCTGCACCTCCTTCTGAAAAATATAAGATCTGGCAAAACATAGAATGAGTAAAGTGAGTTTTTAAGTGGAAAAGATAGCTAGAGACTTGAAGAGGATCCAGGAGAGTGAGGCTTGAATCCCAACAGATGTTGATTTGAACTAGTGCATTTACAGAGGATGCCAGGGCAAATAATACAGGATATCACGAAAGTCATGGAGACAGGTCCTGAGGAACTGAGCAGATAAAGAGAATGAGACCCCAATGACAGAGGCTGGATGGTATGCAGATGTAGACATCAATTTCTGTGTCCTGAGAAACTTTCAACACACAAAAGCCATGTTCTCTTGTTTGGATCCCTTACCTTGCATAATGTTGTGTGCAAGCCTCTTAAATATTGTTTTCTGGTGCAGTAATTAGGTGGTAGTAGCTGAGGCAGAGCCCTATATAGAATTGCTATGACCTTGTCTTCCAGCTATTCAGAGTGTATCCACTGAGTGTGTGCAGGGAAGAAATAGGAGGGAATGTGGAAATACACATTAAATAAACCTAAGATGTACATATGTACATACAGTCCTCACTTCAGCCCTCCAAGGGCCCTCCTAACAGCCCTCCAAGGACATTATAATGATTTTCACCTTCAAGTTATGGAAAAAAGAAACAAAGATTGAGAGACCTGCCATTAGCAAAGCTCAGAATTGGGATTCAAAGTAAAACTCCTTCTAAGTGCAGAGTTCTTGCATAAAGGCAAAACTCAAGACCACAGTTTGTTAAGAAGAGGTATAGTCAGGGCTGAAATGAAGACATTTGGTCTCTGTGTATCTATGGTTACATGATATGTCCCTTCAGAGTGAAAAGCATTTGGATATTAGATAAGGAATGTCAGATTTCAGATGTTCTCAGCATCCTGACTTTTACATGGTCCTTCTACGGTGCAGAGGAATGAAGCTTGCCTATGACTGGCTTCTGAAAATGTCCCAAATATTTAAATTCTCTTAATGGCTTATAGCTATCCATCAACCATCCTGCCTTTTAGCCTTTAAGTCCATGGTACCTCATATTGAGCAACCAGGAGGTCCCACCCTCAGAACCACAATTTACAATTCTATTTTTAAGCTCTTAATTCCAAAATATTTTCTACTCACGAGTTCCTTAGAGAAAAGGTGTCACAATTGAGCTCCTAGTGCTCTACTGGTAGATCAGAAAAAGCTGGGTTTGGCAGCTTCAGGAAGTAACTGCTGAACAGAGGAAGTAACTGCTGTGTAGACCTGTTCTCCCCTGCCAGTCCTGGTCCTGTGTGCTTCTGTGGCTTCCACAGATAAAAATGGGCTGGACTTCACCCTGGACTGGGTGTGAGGAGCTGTGGGCTTAGATTATGTGTGGTGTTTGCCCTGCCCTCCCAGGAATCTGGCCAACAGCACAGAAGGAAGAAGTCTACTATTGTAGAGCAGAATTTCCAGGAACAGAAAAGTGAAACCAAATTTCTGTAATCTCTTCCCAGCAAAAGAGTGTTTGCTGGGCATTGAAAGTGAAAGATGCTATGGCCAAGGATTTTACATGCTTTTGGAATGACATCTTAGGGGAGGGCACAGGATAACCCAGGCATGGGATCTTCACAGTGATTGAGGAAGGGTCATTTCAACCAACCCCTGGCTTCAGGGAGCATCCAAATCTGGACTTAGAAATCATAAGCCAGAGTCCTGGGCAAATGTTACTCATGTCCTGCCTATGAACTCTCCAACAACCAGTCTCCATGGGTAGTAAAGAACATGTCTGCTGTATGTCCTTGGTCCCTAGTGCAGATTTTAAAAATCCCTAAGAATCCAGTGACCAGAGGGTCTTTGTTAATTCATTGTGGGTTCTTAGAACACTTTGGGATTCTATATAGGAAAGAAAAAATAACCAAGGAGCTCAGGTTCAAAAATTCACTAGAATAACTCAGAAATCAGGAAAGTGTTATAGTTCCAGTTATATTATAAATATAGCACACATAGGGCAAAGTATGGAGGGGAGCACAGACCCTTCACATCCTTTTCCCATGGATTACTCTGTGAGCACATTGCCTGGAAAGCTCCAGAGTTTGCATTGGTTGATTGATTAAATCATTGACAATGTAATTGATTACAATCACAAAGCTGATTCCTTTAACTCCCCAGGGATCATTAGTCCCTAAATCTAATCATGTGGTTGATTTTTCCAGTCTCCGTCTTGAAATATGTAGGGACATACAACAAAGATTTATTTTGTTATATAAAAGACATTTAATTAATTTGGGAAATACAAATTAAAACCACAATAAAACATTGACAACCTCTAGATTGGCAAAAAATGCAAAAACTGGACACTATAAAGTGGACACTATAAACACATGAAACAACAGACTTATAATACAGAAGCAAATATAACTAATAAATTCACCTTGGAAAACAATTTAGATTTATTCAATAAAGGTGAAATGCACATAGCTTACAACTTCAATTATATTCCTAGTTACCTTTGTTAGAGAAATTTATATAGAGAAACATATTTCTATTTTTAATATGAGCATCATATGCAGTGGTTATTCATCTTATTTTTCTTTTATGTCTGATAAATGTTATATTCATTTGTACATAATAAAATTTTCATAATAAAATAAATAAAACACACACTCAAAATTAAAAAAATTATTACCATCATATGTAAGCAGTATAACAAAACATATTGTTTGATGTACTATTCAGACTATTTCCAGTTGACCTAGGGGCTGGAAATAAAACTCAGTGGTACAGCAATGGTCTTGCATGCCTAAGTACTATAGTTTGGATCTAGAATGTATTCCAAAAGCCCATGAAACTTGGTCCTCAGTTTGGCACTATTGGGATGTGGTGGAAGCTTTAAGACAGGGGGCCTAATGGAAGATTTCAGGGCACTGTACTTCCATGATATGCTGCCTTGCCCCACAGGCCCAAAAGCAATAAAACCTCCCAAACTGGGAGCCTAATACATCGATTCTGTCAGATATTTTGTCACATTGATGGAAAACTGACTAAACATAGCAAGGACACAGGTTTGATCCCCAACACCACAAAAATCAAATACAAACAAGAAAATTGCTCTATATTGCACAGGCAATATAAATTATTTATATTGACAGACAGTTTAAATTATTTAGATAAACTTGTCTTGCTCCTCTCATTGAACAAGTCTGACCAAAGGGTTAAAGGAAAGAAAGTAACTGGTACTAATTATTCTTCTTTTTCAAGAGCCCCTATCTATGAGCTTATAGTAAAATGGTTTTTCAAAAATTATTTCTAGGTGGTTGTAGGAATTTGTAAATCTTCCACTACTGTTTTTCCTACTTTGTTGCCTATTAGTCAACTTTGTGGTTTAAAGATTATGAAATTTTGCTCTGGTTCCTTACACATTTTAAACTTCCAAAATTAATAATGGCAACAAATAAAAAATTAAATATTTACATTTAAAATATCTATTGTGAGTACTAATGCAAAAAATTTATGAACAAAAACCAAAATATTAATCTGAAAAATCTTGATCTTTGCATTTTAGATTTGACTTAGTACTTAATAAATAGCATTACATGCATTAATTAAATCATTATCCTCTAGTATTTGCATATATAATTAATATTTCATATCTTTAAATAGTTCACATTTTGAAAATGTCATTTCTAATGAAAAAGGATCTTTAAAATATTCTGAAAAAATCTACAGTGCAGGGCTGTGGTTGAGCACTTACCTAGCATATGTGAGGCACTGGGTTCAATCCTCAGCACCACATAGAACAATTAATAAATAAAATAAAGTTATTGTGTCCATTTACAACTAAAAATAAAAAATAAAAAATACTACAGTGCAAACAACAAAGCTGTTAAATGAGCACGTAGTCAGTCCTTCATACCTGTGGATTCAACATCCACAGATTCAACCAACTGCAGACAGGAAGTATGGGGGGTGGGGATTCCAGGAAGTTCTTAAAATCCCAACTTTAGTTTGCCTCACACTGAACAGTATGCTGGATCCATGTGAAGGAAGGCATTCTGCCATTTCAGAGATCCTCAGTGTCTCTAGCACCTCTAGTCTTGTTCATGTACTATGCAGTTAGGCCTTCAGTGGTTCTGTCTGTACTGAACACATACAGATATTTTTACTTATCACCAGAGTGGAGAGGTCATCCTAAAAGCCTTCTCAAAAACAAACTGAAATCATCTCTCCATCCCCCAAAACAGAAGCACTCAGGCCCAACCTGGGCCTTAATTAACTGACACAATCTCTATAATCCCAGTGACTGGGAGGGCTGAATCAGGAGGATCGCAAGTTCAAGACCAACCTCAGGAACTTAAGCAAGGCCCTAAGCAATTTAGTGAGACTCTGTCTCAAAATAAAATACATAAATAAATAAAATAGGAGATGTAGCTCAAGGGTAAAGTTCCTCTGGGTTCAATCCCCAGCACCAAAAACAAAAACAAAAAACATGCCTAAAAATCAATCAGTCAATCAATAATGTAATTTTACAGAAGTTAAGAATTATCTGTTTTATCCAGACACAGTGGCACACTCCCAGCAGCTCAGGAGGCTGAGGCAGGAGGATCAAGAATTCAAGGGCAGCCTCAGCAACTTCATGAGGCCCTAAGCAACTTAGAGAGACTGTCTCAAAATAAAAATTTTTTAAAAAGTTCTGGGGATGTGGCTTCGTGGTTATGCACTCCAGGATGCAAACCTCAACACAGAAATAAATAAATAAAAGAATTCTCTATGTTAGAAAAAAGAATTTTTGCACGTGTCCACTTAATTTTTTAATATAATCAAAGGAGTAGATGATCAACCGTATGGCCGTGACCAAGTGTAACCCTATTATTTGAGACAGAGGAATCATAAACTTCAGCTGGGTTCAGCAATCTTTTCAACACATGCTATATAGATTACAAAAAAATGCCCCAATTTTCATTTTCTCCTTAATCTACAACTTTTTTCAATGTGAGTTTGCAACCTCTTCCATCAAAAAATACAGTCTGTCCCCAGTCCGTGAATCTGAGCTGGCCTCAAGACTACTTTTGGCCAAGAGAAAGTGGTAGAAGTAACACTGTCCCAGTTGTGAGGCTAGGCCTCAAGAGTGCTTCTGCTCCTTTGCTTGAATCTCTTTTCTCCATCAGAGAGCAAGTCTGGACTAGCTTCTTCTTTTTTTTTTTTTTTTTTAATTTTTTTAGTTATTGATGGATCTTTATTTTATTCATTTATTATTTATACGTGGTGCTGAGGATCAAACCCAGTGCCTCACGCATGCTAGGCAAGCGCTCTACCACTGAGCCCCAGCCCCAGCCCCCTGGATTAGCTTCTTTATATAGTATCTTGCACCTTCAGAAGTATATGCTTCCTCCCAGCCAGTAGGCAAATCTGTGCTCACCAGTGACCGGGTGCAGCCAGGTGGTGCTCTTGCCTCTTCATTGATGAAGAAGACTCGGCCGCCCCTGGTGATCCCATAAGCCCAGGACCGGGGCAGGGAGCAGATCCACTCCAGGTTCAGATCCGCCGCCATGTTTGATCCCTAGCAGCCGTGTGTGCCGAGGGAGGAGGAGAGGAGCGAGAGAGCGAAGGGAGCGCGCCTCCCCGGCCTGGCGCGCCTCCACGCGCGCCTTACCCCTCATGCAGCCCTGGCTGGGTCCCTCCCGCGTCGCCGCGCCTGGGCATCCTTCCTCCCCGCCCGGTCGGCGGCCCCCTACAACAAATCTTTATATTATTTGAATACAGACTATGATAATTTAAGTGATATGTTCATATTGCAAACTTTAAAAATTAAAAGCTAGAATATGAGTTGCTAAGCCAATAGAAAGCAAAAATGGAGTAAAATTATACTTACTTAATTTTTAAAATGATAGGAGAAAGGGATAAAAGAATAAAAAGCAAAAGGAAAAACAAAGGGGAAGGTAAATACAAATTTCATATATGTCAGTAAAGTGATTATGTCAATTCAAAGCAGAGATTGTCGAAATGCTCAGTAATTCAAAAACCTACTATGCTGCTTATTTCCATCCATCTTATATAGGTATAGATAAGTTTAAAAATAAAATGATGGGAAATAATATGATTCAATGCTTAATCATAAAAAGTCTCAGAAAAATATATTTCAGAATAGAATATTACTTAGAATAAAGAGAAATATTTCAAGGTTAGGAATGTAGTTCAGTGGTAGAGTATGCACTTAGCATGTACAGGCGCGAAGTTCTATAGCAGCAGCAGCAGCAGCAGCAGCAGCAGCAGCACAACCACCACCAACAAAGAGGAGCATTTGATCCCAATAAAAAGAGCAGTTGAGAAATTGTTATCCTTTCATTTGGTCATAATTAAAATATCAGCTAAGCATCAACAGACATGCAACAATAATAAAATTCCAAAATACTTGAAGCAAAAGTGGACAAAAGTGGAAGAGTAAGTACATGTCACAAGTACACGGACAAATTACACAAATCCTCAAATGCATTCCTCTGCCATTAATTGGTAGAATTAAGTACACAAAAATTCAGTAAGAATAAACTAACTTGACAAAATTGACATATATATATAAAAAATGATGTTCAGAAACTACAGAGTACAAGTTATTTTCAAGGACATGAGAAACTTTTATTCAAGTAGAAAATAGAAAACTTTTATCCAAATGCTGATCTACAAAACAAGTCTCATAATTTTGAAAGGATCCAAATTGGGGATATCCTTAAATGTGGCATGGTGTTTTTTTTTTCACAGATTTTAAAATTCTTTCTTTGTCTTGTGTTTTGGCAGTTTGGCTATAATATGGAATGATAAATATCTTTTCTTTTCATGTCTATTTGAGGTCAGATAAGCCTCCTTTACGTGGATGTTTGTATATTTTCCAGGATTAGGAAAGTTTTCTGCTATTATTTAATTGAATAGGTTTTCTATGACTTTAACTCTTTTCTCCTTACCTTCAGGTATTCTAAGAAATGTAGATGTTTGTTCATTTAATGGTGACCAAGATATCTTAAATGCTTTCTTCATTCTTTTCTGTTTTTTTTTTTTTGTTGTTGTTGTTTCACTGGAACATTTTTAAAAAATATTAGTAATTCATTAAAAATTGTCTTCAATTAAAAATTATGTTCAATTCAGAGATTCTTCTGCTTTATCCATTTTTTTTAATGGAGGCTTTCCACTGTAATTCTTATTTGACTTATTGAGCTCTTCATTTCCATGATTTGTTTGGTTCTTTTTCAAGATTTCATTTTTTTAAGATTTCTATCTCTTTGCTAAATTTCTCTTTCATATCCTCATAGTCTTCCTAATTTCATTTATTTGTTTACTTGTATCCTCTTGGACCTCACTGAGCTATTTGTAATCATTCTTTTAAATTCTGGGTGCTCACTGTGTGGCTACTCTTGCAAGGGGAATGGCATCCTCTACCTGGTGGTGGGGTTTTCCTCAGGCCTTATTGATGCTACTAATGTGGGACTCTGACATGGGTGGTGCCAGCAGTATAGAAGGACATAAATTACTGCTGTTGGCCCAGAAGCTGCAATGGGGAGAGGTGATGATGAGAATTTCAGTACCAAGTCTGTGGTCCTTATACCCAGTCCTGACATCAGTGTGTGGTTAGAAAAAGTACAGAGGTGGGTTGTAGTCAGAACCACATAGTTTAGGCGGCTGCAGGAACCATGGAGCTCCTTTTTGCTGCTTGGGTAGCAGTGCCTGCATGTGAGCTGAACCTCAGACATAGTCCCCTTTGGTAAAACACATATAGGTGGGGTAGCACCTGTCCCCTTGGCTCCTTCAGCTGTAGTATAATCCTGGGAGCGAGAACTTGGCTAGAGTCGGGCAAAGTTGCTCTTGACTTCTCTAGTTGTACACTGCCAGGGCAGAGTGAAAGCAGGAGCACCAGTGTTTCAAGGGCTCTGTGCACAGAGCAGCAACAGAAACCACAGTATTGCCTCCCAGAGCTATCAGTAACTTGCACTTGAGCATGGCACAGTAGAAAGGTATGGTGGTAACTGCATGGTCATCTACCTTCAGTCCTGGCACTGGCATGAATCCACATGTGGCTGGCCATGCCCCTGTCTCAGAGGGCAATTTCCCTCATTTCCTGTTTCTCAAGGACAGTGCCCTCCATTCCCTTGTGTCATAATACCTGTCTCCTACAGTGCAAGGTATCCAGTGAGCTTGGGTTGGAATCGCTCTGCTGGGCCCGGATGAGTCGTGAGGCAGCTACTACCCCTACCCCCAAGTCAGTGCTGTGGTATCAGTGTGGGGTCCCAGAGATGGGAATATGTAGGGGTTTCTGACCCCAAGAGTAGTCTGAATTCAGACAACAGAGCTC
Organism: Geosciurus inauris; assembly: GCA_004024805.1. Taxonomy (NCBI): domain Eukaryota; kingdom Metazoa; phylum Chordata; class Mammalia; order Rodentia; family Sciuridae; genus Geosciurus; species Geosciurus inauris. The sequence continues at coordinate 67,204 of PVHX01009046.1, read as the reverse complement.
CTTTCAAGATGGGTCCTAGCTACAGTGTCATGGGGGTTTGCCAGGAGGTGATATGAGATCCTTTTCCAAAGCAAGGCTACTGTATAGATCTCAGGTTACAATGGTGTGGTGGAGCATGTTTGTAATCCCAGGAATTTGGGAGGCCGAGGAAGGAGGATCCCAAATTTGAGGCCAGCCTCAGAAATTTAGAGAGACTGTCTCAAAATAAAATATGAAAAGGGCTGAGGATGTATCTTAGCGCTTAAGCATCCCTGTACCCCACCCCCCATCTCCCCTCCCCACCAAGTTAGGTTTGTTAAAGCGACAGGTCCCCTGTGGGCTGGTGCTTCATCAGCACCGCACAGGGGCCTCGGTGGCCCTTGGCGGGTGGCAGGCCCCCTTGACAATGGTGCCTCTTTGCTTAAGACCCCGCTCCCAGCCTCTCCGGACCTCAGTGGCGGGTTGCGTCGCCAGTGGGGGATGGGAGGAAAAGGCGGGTTCTGCCCTGGCTTTCGGTTTCCCGGGCTCTGTGAAAAGCCTGGGTCTGGTGTTCGAATATAGCGCAAGGGCTGCTACTCCAGCGGGCGAGACTGCTGGAGGTGGCCGAACCGGTGGCCCTACGCGCACTACGCCTGGGGGTCGGAGTGCAGCGCCGCATCTGGGCCAGCTTGGCGGCTCCAGCGGCCGCCTTCATCATGGAGCACCTGAAGTGCGCCTGCCTGCGCCTGCCTGAGCCTTCGTGAGCCCCCTGCCCGGGATGCGAGGCATCATTTTATTGCAGCCTGGAAAACATGAATTTACATTTCACTTTCAACTTCCGTCTGAACCTTTGGTAACCTTATTTACTGGGAAATTTGGAAGTATTCAGTACTGTGTGAAGGCAGTTTTGCAACGACCCAAGGTACCAGATCAAGGTGTAAAATGAGAACTCCAAGTTGTTAGTCGTGTATGTCAACACACCAGCATTATTGATCCCTGTATTGAAAACTCAAGGGAAAATAGTTAGCTGTTGGCTTTTTACTTCTGGTCCAGTCTCAGTGCCAAAATTGGAAGAAAGGGATACTGTAGTGGAGAAGCTATTTCAATCTATGCAGAAATAGAGAATTGTTCTTCTCGTCTGATTGTTCCCAAAGTGGCTCTTTCCCAAACCCAGACGTATTTGGCTAGTGGCAAAACAAAGACCATCTGTCACATGGTTGCCAATGTGCGAGAAAACCACATTACATCTGGGAGCACTGACACTTGGAACGGAAAAACTCTCAAAATCCCACCTGTTACTCCATCCATTTTGGATTGCTGAATGATCAGAGTGGACTATTCCTTAGCTGTATACATTTACATTCCTGGTGCAAAAAACTGATGCTCGAACTGCTCTTAGTTATTGGTACAATTCCCTATAATGGTTTTGGTGGCAGGAACTCCAGTGTTGCCAGCCAGTTCAGTATGGATGTGAGCTGGTTGACACTGACATGCACTAATATAAAAACACGACAAGGAATAAAACACGTATATAAAATAAAAGAAAACCATCCAGAACTAACCATTTGTGAATATAAACCAAAAAAGTCCTTAACAAAATGTTAGCGATATACCTGCTCAATATATAAAAAGAATGATTCATTCACAAAGACCAAGTGAGAGTCACTTAAGGAATATGTCTGATATAACTTTTGAAAACCCAATCCATTCAATTCAACAGATTGATAGGCTAAGAAAAACAATATAATCATTTCAAGAGATATAGAAAAATTCAATAATATTTACTATTTATTATTTCTTCTTCTTTTAGTTGTTGATGGACCTTTATTTTATTTATTTATATGCAGTGCCGAGAATTGAACCCAGTGCCTCACATGGGTTAGGCAACCCATGGAGCTACAACCCCAGCCCTACTATTTATTCTTGTTAAAAATTTTACCAAACAAAAATAGAAGAGAAAAAAAACCAACCAAACAAAAACCAAACAAACAAAGAAAGGAAACAAATCCCAAAGATATACTCACTGGAAAGGAAGAAAAAGAAGTGTCTTTATTCACAGGATGCATAATTTTCTGTCTTAAAAATCTCAACAAAACCACCAAAAATCTTCTATAAATAATGAGTTTAGTAATGTTGCAAAATACAATTTTAAATATACAAATATCAATTTTATTTCTATATTGCAGCAATGAACAATTGGAATTTGAAAGTTCTTTAAAATATCACTTATAAGCAGGGCGCGGTGGCGCAAGCCTGTAATCCCAGTACTTAGGGAGGCTGAAACAGGAGAATCGCGAGTTCAAAGCCAGCCTCAGCAAGGGCGAGGTGCTAAGCAACTCAGTGAGACCCTGTCTCTACAAAATAGGGCTGGGGATGTGGCTCAGTGGTCGAGTACCCCTGAATTCAATCTCTAGTACCAAAAAAAAAAAAAGAAAAAATACCACTTATAATGGCTGGGGATATAGCTCAGTTGGTAGAGTGCTTGCCTTTCATGCACAAGGCCCTGGGCTCAATCCCTATTGTTCCCCATCCCCCCGCCCGCCCAAATACCATTTAAAGGTACTAATTAAGTACAATACTAAGGTATAAATTTAACAAAATACAAGGAGGAGTTATATCTTTTGGTTCCTTTGGAAAATGAAACAATGATGAAAGAAATGAAAGAAGTTTAGTAAATGGGGAGAGATGTTCATGGAATGAATGCCTCAATAATGTCATTTTTTCCCAATTTGACCTATAGATTCAAATAAATCACAATCAAAATCCTAGCAAGACCCCCCACATAGAAACTGGCAAGATAATTTTCAATGTACAAGGGAAATAGAATGGTCAAAATAATTCTGAGAAAGAAAAATAAGCTGGGCTTGGTGGCATGCACATGCCTGCAATCCCAGCAGCTTGGGAGTCTCAGGCAGGAGAATTGTGAGTTCAGAGCCAGCCTCAGCAACTTAGTGAGGCTCTGATCAACTCAGCAAGATCCTGTCTCTAAATAAAATATAAAAAAGAGCTAGGGATGTGGTTAAGCTCAGTGGTTAAGCACCCCTATGTTCAATCCCTGATACAAAAAAAAAAAATTGAAGGATTGGTTCACATTACCCTATTCCAAGACTTACTAGAAAATTCCCATAACCTGGAAGTGTGGTCTTGGAGAAAGGACAAAGTAATGGAATAAAAAGGAAAGAAATTTACCCGAACAACAAAATTTTGACAAAGGTGCTAAGGCAACTTAATGGAGATAGGAATATGTTTTCAACAATGTTGATGCTACAAGTGGATATCATTATGGAAAAAAACAAATTAACCCACAGATAAGAAAGAAGCAACAAAAGAGAGAATATAGGAAATAAACAGAGAAATGTAGGAAACTTGATAGGACTCCAACTCATTGGAGAGAGATGAGCCATCTTCCCTCACTGCATTAGTCCACATTCCCTTCCGCAGGTGTCCCAGAAGAGAATGTTTATAATGATGAATTTCTCTTTCCCAAATAAATTCAACTGGGGTTTATTTCCTTCTTGTCTCAGTTACTCTGTATATCACTTTCACTGTACCACACACCTATGTAATTATTTAATCCCCTCAGAAGCTTATATCCAGGCAAAGGTCCATGAGTAGGTGAGGCAATCCCTATTTTGAGAGTGCATGGAGGTGCTTTGATGGATATACTAAAAGTCAGACTGCTGGAAAGCAGCACAACCAAGTGCTCTGCTGACCTTAAGACTCAAACATCCACCTATCTACATGGCATCTCCACTTAGAGTTTGGACACTTCAGGTCTGAGAGTTCTGTGAGCTCTTAACTCTTGACTCTCCCACTCCATCTTTATCCCTAGTTCTTGTTTCCCTAACCCTTCCCTAACACAGAATGTTGCCATATGTCACCCAGTTGCTCAGCACAAACCCTCAGGTGATTGTTATATCCTCCTTATAGCATCTTCATCCATCTAACCTCCAAACCTGACAAGTCAAAATACATCCACAGTCTAGTATCTTCTCATGTCCTTTGTCAGTATTATTTCTAATCAAGACACCACCATCTTTCATGTGAATTACTTAATAAACTCCTTTAGGTGCTTTAGACCTATACCTAAGGTCATGACTATCATCATCTAATCTCCACTTTCCAAGGCCTCAATCAGATCATTTTCTTCCTTTCATATTTTCCATCATAGTGAGAATAAATTCTGAAGCAAAGAAAATGCCACCCAGCATTCTGCATTACTTGGTCCCTTATCATGACTAAGCCTTTATTTTACATTACTCTCCCGTCGCTCACTCTACTCCACACAGGGCCCATCAACAAATCACTGGACATGGCAGGCTCCTCCTGGCCTTTGGTGCTATGTTGTCATCCTCCACAAGCAGGTGTAACCCAAAAACTTGGTGTAGTTTTTGATGTCCTCCTGCTCAGATGTGTTGGGCTTCTGAGCAATCTCTTCAACTGATGTATCATTCAAACCAAAATGACTGTGGTAAAACTTCAAGCACATTTCTTGCTCAGGCATTGATCGGGGAGGGGTACCTCCAGGGAAACATTTTCTGCTGCAGCAAGTGATCCTTGTCTTGTCCATCACATCCTTAATTTCTCCTCTTGAAGGGCTCCTTGAATACTTGGGAGAATTTCTGGAGACAGGGTGCCTCCTGCCTGTGGTGTCACAAGGGATAACGTTGGTAGCCAATTGTTGAAAAAAGACGAAGGAGCCAAGGAACTTGGTTTACCTACAAAAACAGGAGAAGACAGAGAATTGAATTGTTTCCTAGAATCTGCAGAAGGGACCAGCTCTGCTGTTACCTTGATTTTCTTACTTTAACATTAATTTTGGACTTCTCATTTCCAGTACTAGAAGAGAATAAGTTTTTGTTTTTCTAATTGATGAATAATAATTGCACATATTCATGGGGTACAGTGTGATTTTTCTACACATGTATATGTTGTGTGATAATCAAATCAGGGTAATGAATATATCCATCACCTTAAATAACTTAAATGTTTTTTGTGCTGGTAACATTCAAAATCTTGCCTTCTAGCTTTTTTTTTTTTTGTACCAGGGATTGAACCCAGGGGTGCTTAACCATTGAGCCACATCCCCAGCCCTTTTTATTGTTTATTTTGAGACAAGGTCTCACTAAGTTGCTTAGGGCCTTGTTAAGTTGCTGAGGTGACTTTGAACTTGTGATTCTCCTGCCTCAGCCTCTGAGCTGCTGTGATTGCAGGCATGCCCTCTGAGCCTGGCCCTTCTAGCTATTTTTAAAAATACAGTAAATTATTTGTAGTCACCTTTCTCTATAATAGACTGCTGGAACTTAATCCTATCTAAATGTAATTTTTAGTCATAAACCAATGCTTCTTTACCCTTCTTTCCCTTATTACTTTCTGATTCTCTGGTTACCACTGTTCTCTACATTTCTGAGATCAACTTTTTAAGTATCCACATGTGAGTGAAGACATTCGTGTTTGTATTTCTGCATTATTTCATTTAATAAAATGTCCTCCGAGCATCCATTTCATTTCTAATACAGTAGTTCATCATTTTTTTTCCTTTAATAGCTGAATGATAGTCCATTGGGTTTATATACCACATTTTTCTATTCACACAATCATCGATGGACACCTACATTGATTTCATATTTTGACTCCTGTACCTCTTCCAGTTGTTGCTGAATCCTGTCTCTCAGGCCTGATCTTAGGCCTGTGTTGTTTTAAGCCAAAATATTTGTGGTAGATTGTGATAAAAGTAATGAGAAGTTAATTGACAGTTTTTGCTTTTTCTGAAACTTCAACACAGAGCATGACTTTCCATTTTGCAGGGAGAATCACTCAGGCTTGTATCTTAGTGACAGACCTCACTTCCTGAGCTCTGTGGAATATTGGGGTTGGTTCTTATCTTGAGGTCAAGGTGGGTTTTCTATCTGCTGATAGTTCATAAAACAGATAAACAAAACATGTCATTATGACTGTGGTAGCTTAATTAATGTCTGTTCACCTCAATTCATGCATGACTTTTGCGTGGATTTTAGAACATAGGACAACGAGTGGTCCAGGAAGTAAACAGAAGTCTAAATACCCCTGTTAAATACAGCACATTTTGAAACATAGATATCTGACTAAAGCAAGGTAACTCAAGGAAATTACTATTAAATTATTGATGGGTACTTCTATTCATTCACTATCAGTGAGAAAGTTTATATCAGAAACTGAATTTATAAAATATCTATATAGATAGTGTTGGCTCAGGGTTGAACAGAGGTCTTTTCCAGTATGGTATGCTCAGTGTCCCCTACATCCTACAGTTCCTTCAAGGACAGTTTTCAAAAGATTTTAAAAAATAATGACTTTCAAGCAAGTATAAAATAAGTACACGAGAGGAAGTTTACTTACTGATTACCAAAGAATTTATGAGGCAGGAGTTCTCTGAGAATCTTAGGTTTGTACCTGATTTGTATTTCAATGAATGTGAAAATGAAGACAAAAGTGCTGATGGCTATGAGGAAAGAGGGATGGAAGTCATCTGAGCCTTCAAAAAAAAGGTCTTATTTATGTGTCACTGGAGAATGATTATTTGCCTTGCAATTAATTATGAAAATCTTTGGGTTGTAATATAGTTCTATGACAATGTTAAAAACAGAAAAACTCAGGTATTTTGCAAATGAACACTGCATTTTCCACAGGAGACACCCAGTAAATATTTTGTGTAGTCCAAATTTTCCTATAGCTTTATGAAAAAAATAAAACAAAACAAAAATCTTAACACACAAGGTTCTCTGTTATGTAAACATGGTTATGTGACTTGCTTCTATCAGACAGACCTGACCTTAGCCCTTCAAGCACAAAGTCAGCATCCAATCCCCGCAGGTCCAAAGAGGTTTCTCACTCACCTCACTTATCATATCAAGAAAGAAAAAAGATTTCTGGTATCAAAGATCAGATCCAATACTTCCATTGAAACAGTAGAAAATGCTGAACCTGTAGAAGGGCCTGCAGCAGCTTATAACACAGCAATCAACACCTGTATAACCCTGCCCTCTCCCAGAAAATCATACTCCATGTCCTCCTATGATCACCACACAAATCAATAGGGACAAGGGAATGCTCTGTCCTGTCTGAGGTGAGCAGGCCTAGTGTGTTAAGCAGGAGCAAAGACTCAAAACAGCCTCTGGTTCATTTCCCTCTCATTAGGGGGGAACTGGCTGATAATTAGGACTTCTTTTTACAGAAAACAAAAATGAAAACAGGCTAGCTTTACATCCTTCCTGGACACATAAGCACTTCCAGGAAAAGAAAAACATTTTGTAACTTCAAGATGTTCAGAGAGTAAGGGGAGGGCTGAAAGGACTTGGGGAGGTAAGCTCCTCAGGACCTTTGGAAGGTTACCTAACCAAGACATGAAGGATGGGTTCACCAGTGGAAGAGCGGCGCTGGGGACAGGAATGAAGACTGTGAACAAGTTTCCAAAACTACTAGTGAGGGAGGGAGGAGAATTTTATCATCTCCCACTTTATCTCTCTTGAGAGGAAAGAGAAAGCAATAGCAGCTTGTCCCCAGAATAAAGAGCCTGTCTGCTTATCTGTCTAGGTGGAATAAATAGCTAGACAAGAGGACACACATGCAAATCTATGCACACATCAAATGATACAACATTCCAGAAATTTACCTTTTTTTGTTTTTCTATAACTTTAGAGTGGTGTTGAAATTTAAATATCACTTATATTCATAAAGAGCGCAGATCAAAGTTGAGAGTATTCAAGACAAATGGAGGGAAATAGATGAGAATTTTAAGCTAGACTAGATCCTCCAAGGGGCCAATGAGTGCAGGTTAAAAGATTAGGAAGAATATTGTAAGTCATTATTATTTTACTTAAGATTTACACTGCTCCCCACCCAGAAACAACTTGTATTTGGGAAACTCACCCACAAACTCACACTCAAGAACACAAAGTAGACTCGTATAATGAGTGTAGATAGATTCTACCTAGGTAGTTGGCAAATGACTCCACTGCTTATATGTATGGGGCTTCATAGCAGAGACCCAGTTCCTAGTTCCTTCTCCTTGTTTGGTATGGAGAGGCCTGTGACTCGGTGGTTGAAGCCTGATGCCCACAATGTGCCCCTCCCAGTTCTGTAATCAGACCTGATGTATATAATTTCTTCTGTCATCAAAATGAGCCTCCTCAGCACAGGTGGGTGAGAACACACCTGTAATGGTCATGCACAGTGTTTTCCCTGGAAACGAGCACAGCTGCTACTTCTGGAGGCGAAACTCCCACCAGGCCTCTGCAGAGGCACCTTCTTTGCCAGCACAGAAGGAGGGATCCAGGGTAGAATTTGAACAGGGTCTACAAAAGTGCCAACTACACTTTGGGACAGTTTATAATACTTTCCTAGGTTTGAGCTTTTCTCTTGAGGGTAATCTCTCTCTTGGAGTACCTGAGGGGGTTGGAACTGGTCTTGGAGAAATCCCCGAAGTCCAGGCAGGCAGTCAAAATTTAGTCTCTTGTGATGGATGATCTCCTCTCAACTCCTCACAATCAGGAGAAACCTCTAAACCCATTTGATGTAAACAAGATCATTTATTAACCACCTGAGACTTGGCAGGCCTGGAGGGCCAGATCAGAAAGCAGATGACCAGGTTTCATCTGAATATTTGTCAGATCAGAACTGTGATTCAAGTCAGACCAATCTAAAATAGGAGAGAGGAGAAGAAGGCAGGCACAAGAATGAGTTGTCTAGAGCCCTGAGGCAGGGGTGTGACCAGTGGAGTTCAGCCAGGGTTTATCTAGAAAACTCTTATAAGCAGTGTTAATTGCAGAAGAACTTGTAGAGGTATTAGGGTCCTTTTTTTGGTACTGGAGATTGAACTCAGGGGCACTCAGGTACTGAGCCACATCCCCAGCCCTATTTTGTGTTTTATTTAGAGACAGGGTTAGGGTTAGGGTTTAGGGTTAGGGCTAGGGTTTGTGATAGGATTTGATTAGGGTTTAGGGTTAGGGTTAAGGGTAGGGGTTAGGGATTAGGGTTAGGATTAGCATTTTGGGTTATGGTTAAGGTTAGGGTTAAGGTTAAAAGTTAGGGTTAGTGGTAAGTGTTAGGGTTAGGTTTAATGTTAGTGTGGAGGTTTAGGGTTAGGGTTAGGGTTAGGGTTAGGGTTAGGGTTAGGGGTTAGCATCAGATTTAGGCCTCAGAACATAGGAACATTTCAAGAGCTCTTCCATGTTCCAGACAGAATTTGTCTTATGTTTCGCCTGTGACTCAACTTACCTAATTGCACTTAATGTCATTCCCATTCTGACTTTAAATACATACTCCAGATTAGGTACATTCTGACATTTACTTATTGACCAAATACATTTTCCAATGACACTCATTTAACTCATGCCTGTGTGGGATTCTATCTATTCATGGATGGTTTTTCACGTATTCTCAGAATTACATTTTTATGTATATACATAACTGCCAAAATAAGTTGTATTCTCTCATACTCAATCTATGTCTGTATAAAATCTGATAATAATTTTACCTATATTCGTACTTTTTAAAAATTTTCTTAATTCTCAAAGCTCTAATATGAATTTTCAACTTTAGTACACTTTCTATTTACATAGGAATACATCTGGTCCCAAGAAGTACATGTGTATTTCCTTTTTACATGTCCTATGCTCTCTTTCTTCTTTGGTTTACTTCATCTAATCTCTTATTTCTGCTTATGTGACAGGGCCCAGTTCATGCTTTATGAGATGATGCATTGGCCTCCAGCTGATAGAACATAGTGGCCAGGTGCAGGCAATTGGGCATCCAGGTACTTAATTAACATCTTTCCGGGAAGGTAATCATGAGCAACACGTGGCACCTGGGTCAGTGTTTAAGGAAAGTTCCGAAGAAGGCCTCAGAACATATGAACATTTCAAGAGCTCTGCCATGATTCAGACAGAATTTGCCTTATGTTTTGCTTCTGACTCAACTTATCTCTTTGCATTCACTATCTTTCTCATTCTGACTTCACATATATACTCTAGATTAGGCACATACTGACTTTTACTTATACACAAAATACATTTTCCAATGACTCTCATTTTAATCATGCCTGTGTGATGACTCTCATTTTAATCATGCCTGTGTGGGATTCTGTCTATTCATGGATGATTTTTCACTTTTTCTCAGGATTACATTCTTGTGAATATTCATAACTGTCCAAACTCAGTTGACTTCTCCAACACTCAATCTATGTCTATATAAAATCTGATAAAAATTTTACCTTTATTTGTTCTTTTTCTAAATTATCAGGCCTCTAATATGAATTTTCAATTCTAGTACACTTTCTATTTACATAGGAATTCATCTGGTTCCAAGAAGTACATGTGTGTTTCGTTTTTACATATGCTAGACTCTTTTTTCCCTTTGGTTTACTTCATCTAATTTTCTATTTCTGCTTATGTGACAGGGCCCAGTTAATAGTTTATGAGATGGTCAATTGGCCACAAGCTGATAGAGCATAAAGGCCAGGTGCAGGCAATTTGGATTCTAGGTACTTAATTAACATCTTACCGGGAAGGCAATCATGAGAAACACCGGGCACCTGGGGCAGTTTCTAGAGAAAGTTTGGAAGAAGGCCTCAGAACGTAAGTACTTTTCAAAAGCTCTTCCATGCTCCAGATAAAATTTGCCTATGTTTTACTTCTTACTCAACTTATCTATTTGAGTTCACTGTCTTTCTCATTCTGACTTAAAATATATACTACAGATTAGGTACATTCTGACTTTTACTTATTGACAAAATACTTTTTCCAATGACTCTCGTTTCACTTATGCCTGTGTGGGATTGTATCTATTCATGGATGATTTTTCACTTGTTCTCAGAGTTACATTCTTATGAATATACATAACTGTCCAAACTCAGTTGAATTCTCTCACACTCAATCTATGTCTCTATGACATCTGACAAAAAATTTTACCTATATTCCTACTTGTTTTAAATTTTCTTAATTCTCGGATCTCTAATATGAATTTTCCATTCTAGTACACTTTCTATTTACATAGAAATACATCTGGTCCAAAGAAGTACATGTGTATTCCATTTTAAGATATCCTATGCTCTCTTTGTTCTTTGATTTACTGCATCTAATCTTCTATTTCTGCTTATGTGAATGGGGCCATTTTATGCTTTATGAGGTGGACAATTGGCCTCCAGCTGATAGAGAATAGGGGCCAGGTGCAAGCAATTGGTACTCCAGGTGCTTAATTAACATCTATCCGGGAAGCCAATCATGAGAAACACCGCGCACCTGGGGCAGTTTCTACAGAAAGTTTGGAAGAAGGCCTCAGAACATAGGAACATTTCAAGAGCTCTGTCATGCTTTAGATAGAATTTGCCTTATGTTTTACTTCTGACTCCACTTATATATTTGCATTCACTATCTTTCTCATTCTGTCTTCAAATATATACTCTAGATAAGGTACATTCTGAAAAATATATTTTTCAGTGAGTCTCATTTTACTCATGTCTGTGTAGGATTCTATCTATTCATGGATGATTTTTCAGTTCTTCTCAGAATTACATTCTCATGAATATTCATAACTGTCCAAACTCAGTTGTATTCTCTCATACTCAATCTATGTCTGTATAAAATCTGATAAAATTTTTACCTATATTCATACTTTTTATAAATTTTTTTAATACTCAGACCTTTAATATGAATTTTCAATTCTAGTACACTTTCTATTTACATAGCAATACATATGCTTTCAAGAAGTACATGTGTATTCCCTTCTTACATATCCTATGCTCTCTTTATTCTTTGGTTTACTTCATCTAATCTCCTATTCCTGCTTATGTGAAAGGGCCCAGTTTATGCTTTATGACATCATCCATTGGCCTCCAGCTGATAGAGCATAGGCTCCCGGTGCAGGCAATTGGGCATCCAGGTGCTTAATTAACATCTTTCCAGGAAGGCAATCATAAGAAAAAGGTGGCACTTGGGTTAGTTTTTAAGGAAAGTTTGGAAGAAATCCTCAGAACATATGAACATTTCAAGAACGCTGCCATGCTCCAGAGAGAATTTGCTTAATGTTTTAATTCTGACTCAATTTATCTATTTGCATTCTCTATCTTTCTCATTCTGACTTCAAATATATACTCTAGATTAGGTACATTCGGACTTTTACTTATTGACCAAATACAATTTCCAGTGAATCTCATTTTAATGGTGCCTGTGTGGGAGTTTCTCTTTTCATGGATGATTTTTCATGTATTCTCAAAATGACATTCTTATGAATATTCATAACTGTCCACACTCAGTTGAATTCTCTCACATTCAATCTATTTTGTATAAAATCTTATAAAAATTTTACCTATATTCATCATACTTTTTCTCAATTTTCTTAATTCTCGAACCCCTAATATGAATTTTCAATTCTAGTGTACTTTCTATTTACAGAGAAATACATCTGGTTCCAAAAAGTACATGTGTATTCCCTTTTTACATATCCTGTGCTCTCTTTGTTCTTTGGTTTACTTCATCGAATCTGCTATTTCTGCTTAAGTGAAAGGGCCCAGTTGATGCTTTATGAGATGGTCCATTAGCCTCCAGCTGACAGAGCATAGGGGCCAGGTGCAGGCAAATGGGCAACCAGGTGCTTAATTAACATCTTTCCGGAAAGGCAATCATGAGAAACTCGTGGCACCTGGGTCAGTTTCTAAGGAAAGTTTGGAAGAAGGCCTAGGGTTAGTGTTAGTGTTACGTTTAGAGGTTAGAAGTTATTTTAGGTGTTAGGATGAAGTTTAGTGTTAGGTTTGTTAGGGTTAGGATTAGGGTAAGAGTTAGAGTGAGGGAAAGATTAGGGTTAGGACAAGGTTAAGGGTTAGGGTTAAGATTAGTGTTAGGGGTTAGGATTAGGTTTAGTGTTAGGAATTGGTTAGGGTTTAGGGTTTAATGTTTAGGGTTAGGTATCAGGGTTAGGGTTAGGTTTAGGGTTAGGGTTAGCGGTTATTGGTTAGGGTTAGGAATAGGGTTGTTATTAGGGTTAGTGTTATCGTTAGAGGATTAGTGTTAGGGTTAGTGTTAGGAGTTTAGGGTTAGCGTTACTGTTAGGTTTAGAGGGTTAGGGTTATGGTTAGGTTTAGCGGTAAGTTTTAGGGTTAGTTTTTAGCATTAGGGTTAGGGTTAGTGTTAGAATTTTGGGTTACGTTTATTGTTAGGGTGTTAGGGATAGGTTTAGGTTTAGGGTTAGGGTTAGTGTTGGGTTAAATGTTAGGCTTAGATTTAGGGTTAGGTTTGTTAAGGTTAGGCTAAGTATTAGGGTTAGTGTTAGGGTAAACTTTAGGTTAAGGGTAAGTGTAAGGGTAACGTTTAGGGTTAGGGTTAGGGTTTAGATTTAGGGTTAGGAATTTGTTAGGGTTTAGGTTTAGGGTTCAGGGTTAGGGTAAGTGTTAGGGTTATGGCTAAGTTTAAATTTAGGTGGTTACGATTAAGTTTAGATTTTAGGAGTTAGGGTTAGGGTTAGGGTTAGTGTTAGGGTTAGAGTAGTGGTTGGTGTTAAGTTAGGTTTGGGTTAGTGTTAGGGTTAGGATTAGGGTTAGGGTTTGGGTTTTAGGGTTAGAGTTAGGGTTTTAGTTTAGGGCTTAGGGGTTTTGGTAAAGAGTTAGGCTTGGATTGGGGTTACGGTTATTGTGTTAGCGTTTAAGTTAGATTTAGGGTTAGGGTTAGAGTTAGGGTTAGGGAAAGTGTAAGGGTTAGGGTTAGGGTTATGTTTAAAGGTTAGGGTTAGGGCTAGAGTTTAGGGTTAGTGTTAGTGTTAGTGTTAGGTTAGAGTTTTTTTTTAGAGTTTCTGGTTAGGTTTCAAGTTTAGAGTTAGGTTTAGTGTTAGTGTTAGGGTTAGTGGTTTAGTGTTAGAGTTAGGATTAGGGTTAGTGTTAGAGTGTTAGGGTTAAGGTGAGGTTTAGTGTTAGGGTTAGGATTAGGGTTAAAGTTAGAGGGTTATGGTTTGTGTTAGTGTTAAGGTTAGAAGTTAGGCTTAGCATTTCATTTAGGGTTAAGGTTTATGGTTATGGTTAGGGTTAGTGTTAGTGTTAGTGTTAGGGTTAGGGGCTAGGCTTTTGGTTAGGTTTAGCATTATGGTTTAGGTTTATGGTTAGGGAGTTAGGGTTAGTGTGAGGGTTAGAGTTAGGTTTAGGGTTAAGTGTTAGGTTTAGAATTAGGGTTTTGTGTTAAGGTTTAGGGTTAGCACTTAGGGTTAAGGTCAGACTTAGGGTTAGGTTTGGGTTTGAGGTTGGGCATGAGCTTTTGTTTAGAGTTATGGTTTGGGGTTACATTTTAGAGTTATAGTTAGGGTTAGAGTTAGGGTTGGGTTTAGGGTTTGGGTTTTGTGTTAGGTGTAATGTTAGGGTTTAGGGTTAGGGTTAGGGTCAGGGTGTAGGGTTAGGGTTAGGGTTAGAATAGGGGTTGGTATTGTGTTAGGGATGGGGTTAGTGTTGGATTTAGGGTTAAAATTTACAGTTAGGGTTAGGATTAGGGGTGAGGTTGAGGTTTAGGGTTAGGGTTGAGTTTAGGGTTAGAGTTTAGGGTTAGGGTTAGGGTTTAGTGTTAGGGTTAGAGTTAGTGTTAAGGGTTAGGGTTTGGGTTAAAGGGTTAGTGTTAAGGTTAGGGTTAGGTTTAGGTTTAGGGTTTGGGTTTAAGTTTTCGGGTAGGCTTTGGGTTAGGGTTAGGGTTAGAGGTTAAGGTTCGGGTTAGGGTGAGGGTGAGTGTTAGGGTTAGGGTTTAGGTTTAGAGTTACAGTTAGGGCGTAGAGATAGGGTTAGGGTTAGTGTAAGGGTTAGTGTAAGGGTTAGGGTTAGGGGTTATGATTAGGTTTAGGGTTATGGTTTGGGTTTAGGGTGTCAGTTAGGCTTTGGGTTATGGTTATGGTTAGAGGTAAGGTTAGGGTTGAGGGTTAGAGTTAGTGTTAAATTTAGGGTTAGGTTTGTGGTTAGGGGTTAGGGTTAGGTTTAGGGTTAGGGTTATGATTAGGGTTAGAGTTAGAGTTTAGGGGTTAGGGTTAGAGGTATGGGTTAGGGTTAGTGTTACCATTTAGGAGTTAGGGTTAGGGTTAGGGTTTAGAGCTAGTGTTTATGTTTTAGGGTTTAGGGTTAGGTTTAGCTTTAGAGTTAGTTTTAGGTTTAGGGTTAGGTTTAGTGTTTAGGGTTAGGGAGTATGGTTCATGGTTTAGGTTTAGGGTTTGGGTTAGGGTTAGGATTAGAGGTTAGGGTTTAGGTTTAGGGTTTAAGTTTAGGGCTTATGGTTAAGAGTTAGGGTTGGGTTAGTGTTACGGTTAGGGTGTTAGTGTTTGGGTCATATTTAGGGTTAGGGTTAGGGTTAGAGAAAGTGTAAGGGTTAAGGTTAGGTTTAGGGGTTAGGGTTAGGGCTAGGGGTTAGGGTTAGTGTAAGTGTCAGGGTAGGTTAGGGTTTTGGTTTAGGGTTTACAGTTAGAGTTCAAGTTTAGGGTTTGGTTTAGTAGTAATGTTAGTGTTAGAGGGTTAGTTTAGGATTAGGGTTAAGTTATTGGGATAGGGTTAGTTTTACCTTTAGGGTTAGAGTTAGCTTTAGGTTTGGGGTTAGGGTTAGGGTTAAGGTTTAGGGGTAGGGCTTTGGGTTAGTGTTAGTGTTAGTGTTAGGTTTAAAGGGTTAGTGTTAGCTTTAGGGTTAGAGTTTGGTTTAGGTTTGGAGTTACGGTTAGGGTTAGGGTTTAGGGTTAGGTTTTGGGTTAGGATAAGGGTGTAGGTTTTAAGTTTAGGGATAGGGTTTAGGGTTACATTTTGGGTGAAGTTTAGGTTTAGGGTTTAGGGTTAGTGTTAGGTTTTGAGTTTAGGGTTTGGGTTATTTTAGGGTTGGAGTTAGTGTTAGGGTTAGAGTAGGGGTTGGTGTTGCATTAGGGTTGGGTTAGGGTTAGGGTTAGTGTTTTGGTTTAGGTTAGGTTAGTGTTTTGGTTTGGTCAGGTTTAGTGTTAGTTTAGGGTTCAGGTTAGGGTTTGTATTAGGGTTAGAGGTTAGGGGTTAGGGTTAGGGCTAGGGTTAGGGTTTAGGGTTAGAGTTAGGGTTAGGATTAGGGTTAGGTTTAGGGTTATGTGTTAGGGCTAGGGTTAGGGTGTTAGGGTTAGAGTTAGGGTTAGTGTTTTAGTTTTAGGTATAGGGGTTAGGGTTTAGGCTTTGGGTTAGGGGTTAAGGTTAGGGTTAGGTTTAGGGGTAGAGGGTTAGGGTTAGGGCTAGTTTTAAGGGTTAGGATTAGGGTTAGGGTTAGGGTTTTAGGGTTAGTGTGAGGGTTAGGTTTAGGATTTAGTGTTAGTTTTAGTTTAGGGTTTAGGGTTAGGGTTAGGGTTAGTGTTTAGGGTTAGGGTCAAGCTTAGGGTTAGCGTTGGGGTTGAGGTTGTGGATGCGCTTAGGGTTAGAGTTATGATTAGGGGTTATGTGTTAGGGTTAGGATTAGGGTTAGAGTTAGGGTTGGGTTTATGGTAAGGGTTTTGTGTTTGGTTTTGTTTTAGAGTTTAGTGTTAGGGTTAAGGTTAGGGTTAGTGTTAGGTTTAGAATAGGGGTTGGTGTTGTGTTAGGGTTGTGTCTAGGGTTGGATTTAGTGTTAGAATTTAGGGTTAGGGTTAGGGGTGAGGTTTAGTGTTAGGGTTCGGGTTAGGATTGCGTTTAGGGTTAGGGTTTATGTTAGGTTTAGGTTAGGATTAGGGTTAGAGATAGGGTTAACGGGTAGGGTTTGTGTTAGGGTTAAGTGTTAGTGTTAAGGTTAGTGTTGGGGTTATGATTAGGTTTAGTGTTAGGGTTATGTTTAGATTTAGGTTTAGGATTAGGGGTTAGCATTAGATTTAGTGTTAGGGTTAGAGAGTTAGGGTATGGGTTAGGGTTAGGTTTTAGTGTTTAGGGTTTAGGGTTATGGTTCAGGGTTAGGCTTAGAGTTAGGGTTAGGGGTTAGGATTAGTGATAGAGTTAGGTTTAGGGTTAGGGTTAAGGTTTAGGATTAGGGTTAAAGTTAGAAGTTAGCGTTTGTGTTATGGTTAGGGTTAGGGTGTAGGGTTAGGGTTAGGATTAGGGTTAAGGTTAGGGTTAGAGGGTTATGGTTAGGGTGAGGGTTAGGGTTTTGTTAGGGTTAGGGTTAATGTTAGAGGGTTAGTGTTAGGATTAGTGTTAGGGTTAGGGATTAGGCTTAGGGTTTCGGTTAGGGTTAGGGTTTAGGGTCATGGTTAGGGTTAGTGTTAGGGTTAGTGTTAGTGTTAGGGTCTAGGCTTGTGGTTAGTTTTAGGGCTATGGTTTATGGTTATGGTTATGGTTTTAGGGTTAGTGTGAGAATTAGGGTTAGGGTTAGGGCTTAGTGTTAGGTTTAGGGTAGGGTTTTGGGTAAAGGTTTAGGGTTAGCATTTAGGTTTAGGGTCAGGCTTAGGGTTAGGTTTGGGGTTGAGGTTGGGGATTGGCTTAGGATTAGAGTTATGGTTAGGGTTTACGTGTTAGCGTTAGGGTAAGGGTTAGAGTTTGGGATGGGTTTTGGGTTACGGTTTTGTGTTAGGTTTAGTGTTAGGGTTTAGGATTAGGGTGTTAGAGTAACTTAAGTTTAGGGTTAGTGTTAGGTTTAGAGCAGGGGTTCATGTTGTGTTATGTTTGGGGTTAGTGTTGGATTTAAGGGTTAGAATTTAGGGTTAAGGTTAGGGTTAGGGTTAGGGTTAGGGGTGAGGTTTAGGGTTAGGGTTAAGGTTAGAGTTTAGGGTTTAGGGTTAGTTGTATTTTTTAGGGTTAGTGCTACCATTAGTGTTATTTTTAGGAGTTAGGGTTAGGGTTAGGGTTTAGAGCTATTTTTTATAGTTTAGGGTTTATTGTTTTGTTTTAGGGTTAGTGTTAGTGTAATGTTTAGGGTTAGGTTTAGTGTTTATGGTTGGGGTTTAGGGTCCATGGGTTAGAGTTTATGGTTAGGGTTAGGGTTAGGTTTAGTGTTTAGGGGTTAGGATTAGGGTTTAAGTGTTAGGTAGGATTAGTGTTAGGGTTAGGGTTAGTGTTAGTGTTAGGGTTAGTGTTAGTGTTAGGACTTAGGGTTAGGTGTTAGGCTTAAGAATAGGATTAGGATGGAGTGTTAGGTTTAGCGTGAGGGTTAGGGTTAGGGTTTAAGTTTAGGAGTTAGGGGTTTAGTTAAGAGTTAGAATTGGGTTAGTGTTATGGTTAGCTTTTTAGGGTTGTTGGAGATGGGTTAGATTTAGGGTTAGGGTTGGGGTTAGGGTTAGGGAAAGTGTAAAAGTTAGGGTTAGGGTTAGCTGTTAGGTTTAGGGTTAGGGCTAACCACCTAGTGTGTATTAGGGTTAGGGTTATGTGTTAGGACTAGTGTTAGGTTGTTAGGGTTTGTGTTAGTTTTAGTGTTTTAGTGTAAGGTATAGGGGTTAGAGGTTAGGCTTAGGGTAGGGGTTGAGGTTATAGTTAGGTTTAGGGGTAGAGGGTTATGGTTAGGGCTAGGGTTAGGGGTTAGGATTAGGGTTCTATTTATGGTTAGGCGTTAGTTTTAGGGTTAGGGTTAGGGATAGGGATTACAGTTAGGGTTAGTGTTAGGGTGTTAGGGTTAGGGTTAGGTTTGGGTTAGGGTTAAGGTTTTAGGGTTACAGTTATGGTAGGGTTAGGGTTAGGGTTTAGTGGTTAGGGTTAGGCATTAGGGTTATGGTTGGTGTTAAGGTTTAGGGTTAGGTTTAGTGTTAGGGTTGGGGTTTAGGGTTAAGTTTAGGGTTAAGGTTTAGCATAAGTGTTATGGTTAGGTTTAGGTGTGAGGATTAGGGTTTAGGTATTAGGACGAGGGATAGTTTTAGGTTTTATTTAGGTTTAGGCTGTAAGGTTAGTGTTAGGTTGTAGGGTGTAGGGTTAGCGTTAATGTGTAGAGTTAATGTGTAGGGTTATGGTTCGGATAAGTGTTAGGGTTAGGGTTAGAGGGTATGGTTATGTTTAGGTTTAGGGTTAGTGTTAGGGGTTAGGCTTATGATTAGTTGTAGGGTGAGGTTTTAGGGTTATGTTAGGGTATTAGGGTTAGTGTGAGGTTTAGGGTTAGGGTTAGGTTAGGGTTTAGGGTTATGGTTTAGGGTATGCTTTAGGGTTAGAGACAGGTTAGGTTTGGGGTTGAGGTTGGGGATGGGCTTAGGGTTAGGGTTATGGCTAGGGGTTAGGTGTTAGGGTTAGAGTTGGGTCTAGGGTTAGGGTTTAGGGTTATGATTAATGTTAGAGTTTATGTTTAGGGTTTAGTGTTAGAGTTTAGGATTTGGGCTAGTGTTAGGATTAGAGTAAGTGTTGATATTGGGTTAAGGCTGGGGTTGGGTTGAGTGTTAGGGGTTAGGGTTAGGGTTAGGGTTTGGGTTAGGGTTAGGGTTTAGGGGTTTGTGTTAGGGTTAGGATCAGGGTGGAGTGTTAGGTTTAGGGTTTGTGTTAGGGTTAGGGTTAGGGTTAGGATTAATGTTAGGGGTAATGTTTAGGTTTAGGGTTAAGGTTAAGGTTAGGTTTGGATCTAGGGTTTGGGTTTAGGGTAAGGGTTAATGGTAGGGTTTAGTATTAGGATTAAGTGTTAGGGTTTAGGGTTAAAGTTAGTGTTAGGGTTAGAATAATGTTGGTCTTGGGTTAGGATTGGGGTTAGGATTTGGTTTAGGTTTAGGTTTTAGGAGTTAAGGTTAGGCTTAAGGTTAGGTTGGAGTGTTAGGTTTAGAGTTATGGTTAGTGTTAGGAGTAATGTTTAGGTTCAGTGTTAGGGTTTGGATTAGGGTTAGGTTTAAGGTTTCAGGTTTAGGGTTATGGTTAGGGTTAAGTTTAGGGTTAGGGTTAGGAGTTAGGGGTTAGAATTAGGTGTTAGGGTTAAAGTTAGGCTTAGGTTTGTTAGAATTAGTGTAAGGGTTAGGTTTAGGTTTAACTTTTAGGGGTTAATGTTAGTAGTAGGGTTTTGGGTTAAGGTTAGGGTTAGGATTAGGATTAGGGTTTTGGGTTAGGGTTAGTGTTAGGATTAGAGTTAAGTTTTAGGGTAGGGTTAGGGTTAGGGATAGGTTTAAGGGTTAGAGTTAGTGTTATGGTTAGGTTTAGGGGTTATGGTTAGGGGTTAGTGGTTTGGGTTAGGGTTAGTTTAGGTTTATATTTAGAGTTAGGTTGTAGTGTTAGTGTTAGGTTGTAGGGTGTACGGTTACCATTAGTGTGTATTGTTAGTGTGTAGAGTTACGGTTAGGATAAATGTTACGTTTAGGTTTATGTTTAGAGGGTTAAAGTTAAGTTTAGGATTAGGGTTAGGGGTTAAGCTTATGTTTAGGTTTAGGGTTAGGGTTTAGGGTTATGGTTAGTTTCTTAGGGTTGGTGTGAGTGTTAGGGTTAGGGTTAGGGTTTAGTGTTAAAGTTAGGGTAAATGTTTACGTTTACAGTTTAGGGTTAGCGTTTAGGGTTAGGGACAGGCTTAGGGTTAGGGTTGAAGTTGAGGTTGGGAATGGGCTTAGGTTTAGGGTTATGGTTAGGGGTTGCGTATTAGGGTTAGGGTTATGGTTAGGGTTAGGATTAGAGATAAGGTTAGGATGTTAGTGTTAGGGTGAGGGTTAGTGTTAGGTTTAGGGATTAGGATTAGAGTTAGGGTTAGGTTTTAGGGTTAGAGTTAGAGTTAGGTTTAAGGGTTAGGGTTTGGGTTAGGCTTAGGGGTTAGGGTTAGTATTATGGTTAGGTTTTGGCTTAGAGTTATGATTAGGGTTAGGGTTAGGGTTAGAGTGTAGCATGTAGATTTAGTGTTAGACTGTAGGGTAGTGTGTGGGGTTAGTTTTAGGGTTAGGGTTATTGTGTAGGGTTACAGTTACGATTAGGCTTAGGGGTTAGGTTTAGGTTTAGATTTAGGGTTAGGAATAGGGGTAGGGTTAGTGTTTATGGTTTGGGTTAGGGTTATGATTAGGATGAGGGGTTAGGGTTATTGTTAGGGATCAGAGTTATGGGTTAGTGTTAGGGTTTAAGGTTTAGTGTTAGGGTTATTGATAGGGTTAGGTTTAGGGTTAGTGGTTAGGGTTAGGGTTAGTATTAATGTTAGCTATTGGTTACGGTTTAGCATTTAAGGTATAGAATTAGGGTTCAATGTTATGGTAAGATTTAAGGTTAGGGGTTAGGGTTATGGTTAGGGTTAGGGTAAAAGATAGTGTCAGAGTAAGTGTTAGACTTTAGGGTTAGTGTTATGGTTAAAGTTAGGATTAGGGTTAGGATTAGGGTAAGTGTTTAGGGTTAGTGTTAGGGTTTAGGGTTAGTGTTAGGTATAGGTGTAGGGTTAGGTATAAAGGGATAGGGTTAGGGTTTAGTGTTAGGGTTAGGGTTGTTAGTGTTAGGGTTAGGGTTAGGGATTAGTTTTAGGGTTAGGGTTTGGGATAGGTTAAGTGTTTAGGGTTAAATTTAGATTTAGGTTTAGGATGTTAGTGTTTGGGTTTGGGTTAGGGTTATTGGTTAATGGTTAGGGTTAGGGTTTAGGGTTATGTTTAGGGTTAGGTTTGTTAGGGATAGTGTTAGGATTGGGTTTATGGTAAAATTTAGGGTTAGTGTTAGTTTAAGGTTTAGGTTTAGGTTTACAATAAGGGTTAGAGTTAGGGATTAGGTATAGGGTTAGGGTGACAGTTAGGAATTGGTTAGGGCTTAGGTTTTAGGTTTAGGGTTTAGGATTAGGGTTTAGGGTTAGGTTTAGGGTTAGGTTTACAGATTAGAATTGGGCTTAGTTTTAGATGGTTAGGGTTAGGGTTAGGGTTAGAATTAGGGTTAGGTGTTAGAGTTAGAGATTGGAATTTAGAGTTAGGGTTAGGGATAGGGATAGGGTTAATGTTAGGATTAGGTTTAGGATTAGGGTGAGGTTTAGGGTCAGGATTCGGGGTTAAGAACTCGGGGTTAGGTTTAGGGTTAGGGTTAGGTTAGGTTTCATCTTAGGGTTATGATTAGGGTTAGGGTTAGGGTTAGGGTGTAGCATGTAGATTTAGTGTTAGACTGTAGGGTAGTGTGTAGGGTTCATTTTAGCTTTATGGTATAGGGTTAGGGTTACGGTTAGGCTTAGGGGTTACGTTTAGGTTTAGTTTTAGGGTTAGGATTTGGGGTTAGGGTTAAGGGTTAGGGTTAGTTTTAGGTTTATATTTAGAGTTAGGTTGTAGGGTTAGTGTTAGGTTGTAGGGTGTACAGTTAGCATTAGAGTGTAGGATTAGTGTGTAGGGTTATGGTTAGGATTGGTGTTAGGTTTATGTTTAGGTTTAGAGGGTTAAGGTTAGGTTTAGGGTTAGGTTTAGGAGTAGGGGTTAGGCTTATGGTTAGGTTTAGGGTTAGGGTGTATAGTTATGGGTAGGTTGTTAGGGTTAGTGTGAGTGTTAAGGTTAGGGTTTGGGTTTAGTGTTAGGGTTAGGGTAAGGGTTTAGGTTTATGGTTTAGGGTTAGCAGTTAGGGTTAGGGACAGGCTTAGGGTTAGGGTTGGGTTTGAGGTTAGGGATGGATTTTGGGTTAAGGTTAAGGGTATGGTTAGTGTTTATGTTTTGAATTAGGGTTAGTGTTAGGATTAGGGGTTAGGATTAGGATTAGGGATTAGGGTTATGGGTTAGGGTTCAAGGTTTAGTGTTAGGGTTATGGATAGGGTTACGGTTAGGGTTAGTAGTTAGGGTTAGGGTTAGTATTACTGTTAGGTATTTGTTACAGTTTAGGGTTTAAGGTTTAGGATTAGGGTTCAATGATAGTGTTAGGGTTAGGGTTAGGGGTTAGGGTTAGGGTTAGAATTAGGGTAAAAGTTAGGGTCAGTGTAAGGTTTAGGGTTAGTGTTACGGTTAAAGTTAGGGTTAGGGGTTAGGGTTACGGTAATGGTTTAGGGTTAATGTTAGTGAATAGGGTTAGTGTTAGATATAGTGTTTAGGTTAGGTGTTAGGGGTTAAGGTTAGAGTTTAGTGTTAGGGTTAGGGTTAGGGTTTTTAGGGTTAGGGTTAGGATTAGTTTTAGGGTAAAATTTAGGGTTAGGTTTTAGGGTTAGGGATTATGTTTAGTGTTAGGGTTTGGGATAGGTTAAGTGTGTAGGGTTAAATTTAGGGTTAGGTTTAGGGTATTAGTGTTCAGGTTAGGTTTAGGGGTTAATGGTTATGTTAATGTTAGGGGTTAATGGTTAGGGTTAGGGTTAGGTTATGTTAATGTTAGGGGTTAATGGTTAGGGTTAGGGGTTAGGGTTATGTTTAGGGTTAGGTTTGTTAGGGTTAGGGTTAGGATTAGGTTTAAGGTAAAATTTAGGGTTAGAGTAAGTTTAAGGTTTAGGTTTAGGGTTACAATAAGGGTTAGGGTTATGGATAAGGTATAGGATTAGGGTTAGAGTTAGGAATTTGTTAGAGTTTAGGTTTTAGGGTTTAGGATTAGGGTTTAGAGCTAGGGTTTAGGGTTAGGTTTAGGATTAGGTTTGGGGTTAGTATTAGGGGTTAGGGTTAGGTTTAGAGTAATAGGGTTAGGATTAGGGTTAGAATTACGGTTAGGTGTTAGGGTTAGAATTTAAAATTTATGATTAGGTTTGGAGGGTTAGGGTTAGGGTTAGAATTAGGGTTAGGTGTTAGGGTTAGAGTTTAGGATTTAGGGTTAGGGTTAGGGATAGGGTTAGACTTAATGTTAGGATTAGGTTTAGGATTAGGCTTAGGTTTAGGGTCAGGTTTAGGGGTTAGGGGCTCAGGGTTAGGGTTAAGTTTAGAGGACTAGGTTTAGGGTTAGGGTTAGGGTGAGAGTTAGGGTTTGGTGTTATGGTTAGAGTTAGCTTTAGGGTTAGGGTTGTTAGGGTTAGTGTTAAGGTTAGGGATAAGATTAGGGTAAGGTTTAGGTTCAGGTTAAGGTTAAGGGTTAGGGTGAGTGTTAGGGTTAGGGGTTAGGGTTAGGGTTATTGTTAGGAATTGTTTAGGATTTAGGGTTAGGTTTAGGTTTAGGGATAGGGTTAGGGTTAGGTTTCAGTGTTCAGTTTAGTGCTAGTGTTAAGTTTAGGATAGGGTGAGTGTGTTAGGGTTAGGGTTAGGGTTAAGCTTTTAGGGTTAGGGTTAGGGTTATGTTTTGTGTTAGAGGTAAGGTTCAAGTTTTATTGTTAGGGTTCTGGTTTGTGTTAGGGTTTAGGATTCTGGGTTAGAGTTAGTTTTAGGGTTACATATAAATTTATGGTGTAGGGTTAGTGTTAGGTTGTAGGGTGTAGGTTTAGGGTTAGGTTTAGTGTTAAGGTTAGGGTTCAGGATTTTGTTTAGGGTTAAGTTTAGTTTTAGGCTTAGGGATAGAGTGTTAGAGTTAGGGTTAGGGTGTTAGGGCTAGATTTAGAGTTAGAGTTAGGAATATGTGTAAGAGTTTATGTTAGGGTTACGGTTAGGTTTAGGATAAAGGGTTTAGGGTTAGGGTTAGTGTTAGAGTTAGGGTTTACTGTTTCGATTAGGGTTAAGATATATACTTTAGTTTTAGGGTCTAGTGATAGGTTGTAGGGTTAGGGTTAGGGTTAAGGTTAGGGTTAGATTTAGGGGTTATTGTAAATGTTAAGGTTAGGTTTAGAAGTTTAGGGTTAGTGTTAGGGTTAGGTTTAGAGGGTTTTGTTTAGGGTTAGGTTTAGGGGTTAGGTTTTAGGGTTAGTTTTTAGGTTTAGGAGTTAGGGTTAGGGTTTGGGTTTACTGTTAGTTTTAGGGTTAGGGTTTAGTGTTTAGGGTTAAGGTTTAGGGTTAGGGTAGGATTAGGGTTAAATTTAGGGTTTAAGTTAGGGTTAGGGTTATGGTTAGGGGTAGGGTTAGTGTTAGGGTTAGTTTTCAGTGTTTGGTTTAGGGTTAGAGTTAGGTTTAGGGTTAGGGCTAGTGTGTTAAAGTTAGGATTAGGGTTAGGGTGTTAGGGTTAGAGTTAGGTTTAGAGTTAGGGTTAGGTGTAAGAGTTAAGGTTAGGGTTACAGTTAGGTTTAGGATTAAGGGTTTAGGGTTAGAGTTTGTGTTAGAGTTAGGGTTTACTGTTGCAGTTAGGGTTAGGATTTTTTGTTTAGGGTTAGAGTCTAGTGTTAGTCTGTAGGTTAGGGTTAGGTTTAGGGGTTAGTATTAGGGTTAGGGTTTTGGTTAGGGTTAAAGACAGGTTTGGGGTTGAGTTACCATTAGGATTAGATTTATGTTTTAGGGTTAGGGCAAGGGTTAGGGTTAGGGTTATGCTTAGAGTTAAAGGTTAGTGTAAGTGTTAAGAATTGGTTTAGAAGTTTAGGGTTAGTGTTAGGGTTAGGTTTAGAGGGCTTGGTTTAAGGTTAGGTTTAGGGTTAGTTGTTAGGGTTAAGGCAGAAGTTAGAGTTACGGTTAGGGTTTGGGTATACTGTTAGATTTAGGGTTTAGGGTTAGGGTTAGTTTTAGGGTTAGGGTTAGTGTTAACGTAAAGGTTTAGGGTTAGTGTTAGGGTTAGGGTTAGGTTTAGGGTTTAGGGTTATGGTTATGGTTAGGGGTTAGGTGTTAAGATTAGGGTTAGGGTTATGATTTGGGATAGGGTTAGGATGTTAGTGTTAGGGTTAGGGTTAGTGTTAGTTTAGCAATTTGGGTTAGAGTTAGGGATAGGGTTTATGGTTAAGTTTAGGGATAAGATTAAGGGTTAGGGTTAGGCTTAGGCTTAGGGTTTAGGGTTAGTATTACGGTTAGATTTGGGCCTAGGGTTATGATTAGGTTTAGGGCTAGGGTTAGGGTTAGAGTGTAGCTTGTAGGTTTAGTGTTAGGCTGTAGGGTAGTGTGTAGGGTTAGTTTTAGGGTTAGGGTTATGGTGTAGGGTTAGGGTTATGGTTATGGTTCGGGGTTAGGTTTAGGTTTAGGGTTAGTGTTAGGAGTAGGGTTAGTGTTTATGGTTTGTTTTAGGATTAGTGTTACGGTTAGGTGTTAGGGTTAAGGTTAGGGTTTATGGTTATGGGTTAGGGTTAGGGTTTAATGTTTAGTGTTAGTATTATAGATAGGGTTAGGGGTAGGGTTTGTGGTTAGGGTTAGGGTTACTGTTAGTGTTAGGTTTTGGTTATGGTTTAGGGTTTAAGGTTTAGGTTTAAGGGTCAATGTTAGGGTAGGATTTAGGGTTATGGTTAGGGTGTAGGTAAAAGGGTCAGAGTAAGGGTTCAGGTTAGTGCTACGGTTAAATTTAGGGTTAGCAGTAAGGGTTATCATTAGGGTTAGGGTTAGTTTTAGGTTTAAGTGTTAGGGTTAGATTTAGAGGGTTATAGTTAGACTTAGGGTTAGTGTTAGAGTTAGGATTAGGTGTTAAAATTAGGATTTGGGTTAGTGTTAGTGTTAGGGTGTTAGGATTAAGGTTAGGGTTAAAATGTTAGGATTAGGGTTAGGGATTAGGGTTATGTTTAGGGTTAGGTTTGTTAGGGTCAGGCTTAGGATTAGGTTTACGGTAAAATTTAGGGTTAGAGTAAGGTTAAGGTTTAGGTTTATGGTTACAATAAGGGTTAGGATTAGAGATTAGGTATAGGGTTTGTGTTAGATTCAGGAATTGGTTAGGGTTTAGGTTTTAGGGTTTAGGTTTAGGGTTTAGAGTTAGGGCTAGGGTTAGCTTTAGGGTTAAGTAAGGGGTTAGGATTTAGGGGTTATGGTTAGGCTTAGTGATTTAGTGTTAGGTTAGGGCTTAAATTAGGGTTAAGTTTTAGGATTAGAGTTTAGGGTTTAGGGTTATGGTTAGGGATATGGTTAGGGTTAAGGTTAGGGTTAGGGTTAGGTTTAGGCTTAGGTTTAGTGGTTAGGGTTTTGGGGTTAGGGTTAAGTTTAGGGTTAGGGTTAGGGTTATGTTTTACATTTAGGATTAGGCTTAGGGTTAGGGTTAGAGTTCTTAGGGTTAGTTTTAAGGTTAGGTTTAGAATTAGGGTAAGGTTTAGGTTTAGGTTAAGGGTACTGGTTCGGGTTAGGGTGAGTGTTAGGGTTAGGTTTAAGGTTAGGGTTATTGTTAGGAGTTGTTCTGGATTTAGTGTTAGGTTTAGGGTTGGGAATAGTGTCAGGGCTAGGGTTAGGGTTCAGGGTTCAGTTTAGTGTTAGGGATAGTGTTTTAAGGTAAGGGTTAAGGTGTAGGGTTATGGTTAGATTTAAGGGTTAGGGTTAGGCTTAGGGGTTAGGGTTAGTGTTATGGATACTTTGGGGCTTAGGGTTATGATTAGGCATATGGTTAGGTTCAGGGTTAGGGTTAGTGGTAGGTTTAGTGTTATGGGTTAGGGTTAGGGTAGTGTTTAAGGTATGGGTTAGGGTTAAGGGCTTAGGGTTAGTTTTAGGGGTTAGGTTTAGCATTAGTTGTTAAGGTCAGGGTAAGGATTAGGGTAAAGGTTAATGGTTAAGGTTAGGGTTAGGGTTAGGGTTAGTGGTTAGGGTTAGGGTTAGTGTTAGTGTTAGGTATTGGTTACGGTTTATTGTTTAAGGTTTAGGGTTAAGGTTCAATGTTAGGTTTATGGTTAGGTTTATGGTTAGTGTTAGGGTTAGGGTTAGGGTAAATGTTTGTGTCAGAGTAAGGGTTAGGGTTAATGTTATGGTTGAAGTTAGGGTTAGGGGTTAGGGTTAGATTTAGGGTTATGTTTAGTGTTAGGTTTAGGGGTTAGGGTTAGTTTTACAGGGTTATAGTTAGTGTTAGTGTTAGAGTTAGGATTAGGGTTAGGGTTTGGGTTAGAGTTAGGGTTATGGTTTTACGATTAGTGTTAGGGTTAAGATGTTAGGGTTAAGGTTAGGATTAGGGTTAGGGTAAGGGTATAGGGTTTGTGTTAGGGTTTAGGGTTAGTGTTAGGTATAGGGTTAGGTGTTAGGGGTTAGTGTTAGGGGTTAGTGTTAGTGTTAGGGTTAGGGTTGTTAGGTTTAGGGTTAGTGTTAGGGATTAGGTTTAGGGTTAGGGTTTGGAATAGTTTAAGTGTTTAGGTTAGGGTTAGGGTTAGGGTTAGGTTTGTTAGGGTTATGATTAAGTTTAGTGTAAAATTTAAGGTTAGAGTAAGGTTAAAGTTTAGGGTTACAATAAAGTTTAGGGTTAGTGATTAGGTATAGGGTTATGGTTAGTGTTAGGAATTGGTAAGAGTTTAGGTTTTAGCATTAGGGTTAGGGTTAGGGTTAGTGTTAGGTTTAGAGGTTAGAATTTAGGGGTTAGGGTAATTTTTAGAGGCTTAGGGTTAGGCTTAGGGTTAGGTGTGAGGATTAAAGTTTAGGATTTAGGGTGAGGGTTAGGGATAGGGTTAGGTTTAAGGTTAGGGTTAGGATTAGGCTTAGGTTTAGGGTCAGGTTTAGGGTTTAGGGGTTAGGGTTTGGGTTAGGGTTAGTTTTCAGGTTTTGATTTAGGGTTAGGGTTAGGTTTAGTGTTAGGGCTAGTGTGTTAGGGTTAGGGTTATGGTGTTATGGTTAGAGTTAGGGTAGGAAGTTTAGATGTAAGAGTTTAGGTTAGGGTTATTGTTAGGGTTAGGATTAAGGGTTTAGGGTTAGGGTTAATGTTAGGATTAGGGTTTCCTATTTTGGTTAGGTTTAGTATTTATTGTTTAGGGTTAGGGTCTAGTGTTAAGGTTTAGGGTCTAGTGTTAAGGTTAGTTTTAGGGTTAGGGCTAGGGTTAGTGGTTAGGCTTATGGTTAGTTTTAGGGTTATGGTTATAGTGTTAGGGTTAATGTGAGGGTCTAGTGTTAGGTTGTAGGATTAGGGTTAGATTTAGGGGTTAGGATTAGGGTTAGGGTTTAGGTTTAGTGTTAGGTTTAGGTTTGGGGTTAGGGTTAGTATTAGGGTTAGATTTAGGTTGTAGAGTGAGGGTTAATGGTAGGGTTAGGGTTAGGTTACAGTTAGGATTAGGGATAGGGTTAGGATATTAGTGTTATGGTTAGGGTTAGCGTTAAGTTTAGTGGTTAGTGTTAGGTTTAGGGTTAGTGGTTTGGCTTAGTGTTAGTGTTAGGTTTGGGTTATGGTTTAGGGTTTAAGGTTTAGGATTAGGGTTCAATATTAGATTTAGGGTTAAGTTTATGGTTAGTGTTAGGGTTAGGCATTAGCATTAGGGTTAGGGTTATATTTAGGGTTAAGGTTGTTAGGGTTAGGGTTAGGATTAGGTTTAGGGTAAAGTTTAGTGTTAGTAAGGTTAAGGTTTCGGTTTGGGGTTACAATAAGGTTTAGGGTTAGGAATTAGGTATAGGGTTAGGGTTAGTGTTAGGAATTGCTTAGGGTTTAGGGTTTAGGGTTTAGGGTTAGGATTAGGGTTAGGGTTAGAGTTAGGAGTTAGTTTAAGTGTTAGGGTTGAGTTTAGAAGTTTAGGGTTAGTGTTAGTGTTAGGTATAGAGGTTTTGGTTTAGATTTAGTTTTAGGGGTTAGGGTTAGGGTTAGGTTTAGGTTTAGGGTTAGGGTTATGGTTAGGGGTAGGGGATAGGGTTAGGGTAAGGGCTTGGGTTAGGATTAGGGTTAGGGGTTAGGGTTAGTGTTAGGGTTAGGGTTAGGGTTAGTGTTGGGGTTAGGGTTAGGGTTAGGGGTAGGGTTAGGGATACAGTTAGGGTTTAATGATTAGGGTTAGTGTTAGTGTTAGGGTTAGGGTTAGGGATAGGTTTGGGGTAGGAGTAGGGGTAGGGTTAGGGTTAAGGTTAGGGTCAGGGTTAGTTTAGGGCTAGGGTTAGGGGTTAGGTTTAGAGATAGTGTTAGGATTAAGGTTTAGGGTTAGGGGTTAGGGTTAGAATTAAGGTTAGGTTTAGGGGTTAGGGGTTAGGAGATACAGGTTAGGGTTAGGGTGAGGGTTTAGAGTTAGGGTTAGGGGTTAGGGTTTAGGTTTAGGTTTAGGTTTAGGGTGACGATTAGGGTTAGGGTTTAGGGTTAAAATCAGGGTTAGAGTTTGGGTTTAGAATTAGTGGTAGGGTTAGGGTTAGGGTTTAGGGTTAGTGTTAAAAATAGAATTAGAGTTAGTGTTAGAGTTAGGGTTAGGGGTTAGGGTTAAGGTTAGGATTAGGGTTAGGGATTAGGGTTAGGGACTAGGGTTTGGGTTAGGGTTTGGGTTTGGGTTTAGGGGTTAGGGTTAGGATTATGGTTAGGGTTAAGTTTAGGGTTATGGTGTTTTGGTTAGGTTGTTAGGGTTAGGGTTAGGTTTTGGGTTAGGTTTAGGTGTAGGTTTAGTGTTACAGTTAGGGGTAGGGGTTAGGGTTAGGGTAAGTGTTAGGGTTAGTGTTAGGGTTAGGGGTAAGAGTTAGGCCTAGGGTTAGGGTTAGTGTTAGGTTTATGGTTAGGGTTAGGACTAAGGTGAGAGTTAGGGTTAGGGCTAGGTTTAGGGATAGGGTTAGGGTTAAGGGGGTTTAGGGTTAAGGTTAGGGTTTGGGATACGTTTAGGTGTAGGGGATAGGGATAGGGTAAGAGTTAGGATTAGATTTAGGGTTAGGGGTTAGGGTTAGTGTTAGGGTTAGGGATTAGGTTTAGGATTAGGGTTAGGCTTAGGGTTATGTCAGGGATTAGGGTTAGTGTTATGGTTAGGGTTAAGGTTAGTGTTAGGGGTAGGTTTAGGGTTAGGGTTAGTGTTAGTGTTAGGGTTAGGGTTAGGGTTTGGGATACCTTTAGGTGTAGGGGATAGGAATAGGGTAAGAGTTAGGATTAGATTTAGGGTTAGGGGTTAGGGTTAGTGTTAGTGTTAGGGTTAGGGTTAATGTTAGGGTTTAGTGTTACTGTTAGTGGTAGTGGTAGGGTTTAGGCTTAGGGTTAAGGTTAGGGTTAGAGTTAAAGTTAGGGTTAGGGTTTGGGGTTAGGGTTAGGGTTAGGATTAAGGTTAGGGGTTAGGGTTAAGTGTTAGAGTTAGGGTTAGGGTTTGGGTTAGGATTAGGGTTGGGGTTAAAGTTAGGGTTAGGGTTAGGTGTTAGGGTTAGTGTTCGGTTTAGAATTAGTGTTAGAATTAGATTTAGGTTTAGGGTTAAAGGTTAGGGTTAGAAGTAGCATTAGGGTTAGGGTTAGGGGTTACGGGTTATGGGTCAGGGTTAGTGTTAGAGTTAGCGCTAGGGGTGAGGTTTAGGTTTGGGTTAGGGGTAGGGGTAGGATTAGGGTTAGGGTTAAGTTTAGCGTTAGGCTTACTGTTAGGGTTAGGGTTATGGGTAGGGTTTAGAGTTTGTGTTAGGGTTAGGGTTTAGGGTTAGGGTTAATATTAGGGTTAGATTAGGTTTAGGGTTGTGGTTAGGGCTAGTGTTAGGTGTTAGGGTTAGGGTTAGGGATACTGTTAGGGTTTAATGATTAGGGTTAGTGTTAGTGTTAGGGTAAGGGTTAGGGTTAGGACCAGGGTTAGGTTTAGGGTTTGGGTTTAGAATTAGTGGTAGGGTTAGGGTTAGGGTTAAAAATAGAATTAGAGTTTGTGTTATGGTTAGGGTTAGGGGTTAGGGTTAAGGTTAGGATTAGGGTTAGGGTTTAGGGTTAGGGGCTAGGGTTTGGCTTAAAGATTGGGTTAGGGATTAGGGGTTAGGTTTAGGATTATGGTTAGGGTTAGGTTTAGGGTTAAGGTGTTAGGGTTAGGTTGTTAGGGTTAGGGTTAAGGTTAGGTTTAGGGTAAGGGTTAGGTGGAGTTTTAGGGTTACAGTTAAGGCTAGGTGTTAAGGTTAGGGTAAGTGTTAGGGTTTGGGTTAGGTTTAGCGGTAAGGTTTAGGCTTAGGTTTAGGGTTAGGGTTAGGATGAGGGTTAGGGCTAGGGCTAGCGTTAGTGTTAGTGTTAGGTTAGGGTTACGGTTAGGGGTAGGAGTTAGGGTTAAGGTAAATGTTAGGGTTAGTGTTAGGGTTAAGGTTCAGTGTTAGGGTTAGGGTTAGTGTTAGTGTTAGGGTTAGGGTTAGGTTTAGGTTTAGGGTTAAGTGTTAGGGTTAGATTAGCGTTAGTGTTAGAGTTCGGGGTTAGGGGTTATGTGTTAGGGTTAGGGCTAGGTTTAGGGCTAGGGTTAAGGACAGGTTTGGGTTAAAGGTAGGGGTAGGGTTAGGGTAGGGTTAAGGTTAAGTTTAAGGTTAGTCTTAGGGTTAGGTTTAGGGTTTGGTTTTAGGGTTACTGTTAGGAGTAGGAATAGGGTTTAGGGTTAGGGTTAGGGGTTGGGTTTAAGGTTAGTGTTAGGGTTATGTTTAGTGTTAGGGTTAGGATTCGGGTATTAGGATTAGGGTGTTAGTGTTAAAGTTAGGGTTAGCGATAGGTTTAGTTTTAGGGTTAGGGTTAGTTTTACGGTTAGGTGTGAGGGTTAGGGTTATGGTAAGGGTTAGGGTTAGGATTAGGATTAGTTGTTAGGGTTAGAGTTAGGGTTAGGGTTAGCGTTACGGTTAGGGTTAGGGTTTAGGGTTAGTGTTAGGGTTAGGGTTGAGGTTAGAGTTAGGTCTAGTGTTAGGGGTTAGGGTTAGGTTAGGGTTAGCGTTAGTGTTTAGTGTTAGGGTTTGGGTTAGGGTTTAGGGTTTAGGGTTTAGGGGATAGGGCTTAGGGTTAGTTTTAGGATTAGGGTTAGGTTTAGGGTTTAGAGTTAGGGCTAGGGTTAGGATTAGGGTTAGAGTTTGTGTGTTAGAGTTTGGTTATTAGGGTTATGGTTATGGCTAGGGTTAGGTTAAGGTTATGGTTTGGGTTTAGGTTTAGGGTAAGGGTTAGGATTAGGGATTAGGGTTAGGTTAGGGTTAGGGTTAGGGTTTAGGGTTAGGGTTAAGGTTATGGCTAGGGTAAGGTTAGGATAAGGGTTAGGATTAGGTTTATGGTTAGGGTTAGGATTAGGGTTAGAGTTACGGTTAGGCTTAAGGGTTAGGGTTCGGGTAACTGTTAGTGTTAGTGTTATTGTTAGGGGTTAGGTTTATGTTTATTGTTAGGGCTATGGTTCGGGTGTTAGGTTTAGGGTTGTGATTAGGGTTAAGGTTAGGGTTTAGGGTTAGTGTTATGGTTAGAATTAAGGTTTAATTTTAGGGTTAAGGTTAGGGTTAGGGATAGGGTTAGGGGTTAGGTTTAGAGTTAGCATTCGGGTTAGGGTTTAGGATTAGGGTTATGGTTAGGGTTAAGTGTTAGGGCTAGGGGTTAGGGTAAGGATTATGGTTAGGTTTTGGGTTACTGTTTAGGGTTAGCATGTTAGGTTTAGGTATAGGGATAGCAGTTAGGGTTAGGTTTAGGATTAGGTTAAGTTTAGGGTTAGGTTTAGGATTACGGTTAGGGGTAGGGGTTAGGGTTAGGGTTAGCGTTATGGTTAGAATTAGGGTTAGGGTTAAGGGTTAGTGTTAGTGTTAGGGGTACAGGTTAGGGTTAGGGTTATTGGTTAAATTTAGGTTTAGGGTTAGGTTTAGGGTCAGGGTTTAAGGTTAGTTTTAGGGTGAGGGTTAGGGTTATGGTTCGGGTTACGGTTAGGGGTTAGGGTTAGTGGTTAGGGTTAGGGTTATGGTTAGTGGTGAGGGGTTAGGGTTAGAGTTAGGGATTGTGTTTAGGGTTAGTGTAAGGGTTAAGATTAGGGTTAGAAATTAGGGTTAGGTTTAGGGTTTGGGTTAGGGTTAGGGTTCAGGGTTTGCTTTAGGGTTATGGTTAGGGATAGGTAAGGGTTAGGGTTCTGGTTAGGGTTTAGGGTTAGGGTTAGGGTAAGTGTTAGGGTTAGGGTTAAGGGTTAGGGTTAGGGTTATGTGTAGATTTAGGGTTAGGGTTTAGGGTTAGGGTTAGGGTTAGGGTTAGGTATAGGGATAGCGGATAGGGGTAGGTTTAGGGTTAGTGTTAGGGGTAAGGTTAAGTTTTAGGTGTAGGGTTTAGGGTAAGGTTTTAGGGTTAGTGTTAGAATCAGGGTTAGGGTTAGGGTTATAGTTAGGGGTTAGTGGTTAGTGGTTAGCTTTAGGGTTAGTGTTAAAGTGTTAGGTTTAGGTTTAGGTTTATGGTTGGAAATTATGCTTAGGGTTAGGGAAGGCTATAGGGTTTAGGATTTAGGGTAAGGGTTAAAGAGTAGGAGTTAGGTGTTAGTGTTAGGGCTAGGGTTTTGGTTAGGGTTATGGTTAGGGTTTTAGGGTTAGGGTTAGAAATTATGGTTAGGGTTAGGGAAGGGTATAGGGTTTAGGGTTTAGGGTAAGGGTTATGGTTAGGGTTAGGGTTAGGTTTAGGTTTAGGGTTAAGGGTTAGGGTTAGGTTTAGGGTTTAGGGGTTAAGGGTTAGGGTTAGGGTTAGGTTTAGGGTTAAGGGTAGGTTAGGGGTGGTGGTAGGGGTACGGTTAGCGTTAGGGTTAAGGTTATGTTTAGGTTTACGGTTAGGGTTAGGGGTTAGGCTTAGGGTTAGGTTTAGGTTTAGGTTTAGGGTTAAGGGTTAGGGTTAGATTAGCATTAGGGTTAGGGTTAAGTTTAGTGTTAGGGTTTAGGTTTAGGGTATAGGTTTAGGATTAGGGTTAGGGTTAGGGTTATTGTTAGAATTTGGTTACGGGCTGGGTTGGGTTGGGGTTGAAGATAGGGTTACTGTTAGGGTTAGGTGTTACGGGTTAGTGTTAGGGTTAGTGTTAGTGTTAGGGATAGGGTTAACAGTTAGGGTTAGGGTTAGGGATAGGGTTAGCATTTAGGGGTAGGGTTAGGGGTAGGGGTTCGGGTTAGGGGTAGGGTAAGGGTTTAGGGTTAGGGTTAGATTTATGGTTAGGTTTAAGATTAGGGGTTAGGATTAGGGGTAGGTTTTGGGTTAGGTTTAGGGTTAGGGTTAGGGTTAGGTTTAGGGTTTAGGGTTAGGTTAGGTTTAGGGTTAGGTTATTGGTAGGGTTAGGGTTTAGGGTTAGGGTTAGGGTAAGGGTTAGGATTAGAGTTAAGGGTTAGGTTTAGGGTTATGTTTAGGGTTAGGGTTAGGGTTTAGATTTCAAGGTTAGGGTTAGGGTTAGAGTTAGGAATAGGTATAGGGTTAGTGGTTAGGGGTAGGGTTAGGATTAAGGATAGGGTTACCTTTTAGGGTTAGGGTTTAGGGTAAGGTTTTAGGGTTAAGGTTAGAATTAGGGTTAGGGTTATGGTTAGGGTTATGGTTAGGATGTTAGGGTTAGGGTTAGGGTTAGAGATTATGGTTAGGGTTAGGGAAGGGTATAAGGTTTAGGGTAAGGTTTATGGTTAGGGTTAGGGTTAGGTTTAGGTTTAGGGTTAAGGGTTAGGGTAATGGTTAGGTTTAGGGTAGGGGTAGGTGTAGGGTTAGTGTTAGGGTTAGGGTTAAGGTTATTGGTAGGGTTAGGGTTAGGGTTTAGGCTTAAGGTTAGGGTTAGGGGTTAAAGTTAGAGTTAGGTGTAGGTTTAGGGTTAGGATTTAGGGTTAGTTTTAGGGTTACAGTTAAGGTTAGGGTTAGTGGTAAGTGTTAGGGTTAGTGTTATTGTTATAAGTTAGGGGTTAGGATTAGTGTTAGGGTTAGGGTTAGCATTAGGGTTAGGGTTTTGCTTTAGTGTAAGGGTTAGGGTTAGGATTAGGGTTAGTGCTACAGGTTAGGTTTAGGGATTAGGGGTTATGGTTAGGGTTATGGTTAGGTGTTAGGGGTTAGGTGTTAGGGCTAGGGTTAGGGTTAGGGATTAGGAGTAAGGTGTTAGGGTTACGTTTACTGTTAGGGTTTAGTGGTTAGGGTTAGGCTTAGGGTTAGGGTTTATTTTAGGTTTAGGGTTTTGGGTTAGGTTTAGGGTTAGTGTTAGTGGTTAAGGGTTAGTGTTAGGGTTAGTATGGTTAGGGTTAGGTTTAGGGTTAGGGTTTAGAATTAGCGTTAGGGGTTAGAGTTAGGGTTAGGGGTTAGGGTGTTAAGGTTAGGGTTAGTGTTAGGATGTTAAGGTTATGGTTAGGGTTAAGGATAGGCTTTAGGTGTTAGGGTTAGGGTTTGGGTTAGGGTTATAGTAAGGGTTTAGTGTTGGGATTAGGTTTAGTGTTTGGGTTAGTGTTTGATTTTAGGTTTTTGTTAGTGTTAGAGTGTTAGATTTATGGTTACGTTTAGAGGGTTATGTTTAGTGATAAGTTTAGTGTTAGAGGGTTATGGTTATGGTTAGTTTTAGGGTTTAGTGTTGTTAGTTGTTAGGTTTAGGGTTATGTTTAGTGTTAGAAGTTAGGTTTAAGGTTTTGGGTTAGGGTTAGGTTAAGTATTAGAGTTGGGGGTTAGGGTTAGAATTAGGATTAGTGTTAGGTTTTAGGGTAAGGATAGCTTTAGGTTTAGGGTTAGGATGTTAGGGATAGATTTAGGGTTAGTGTTAAAGTTTTAGGTTCAGGGTTGTGGTTAGGAGTTAGGGATAGTGTTAGGGTTAGGGTTAGTTTTAGGAGTAAAATTAGCAATATGGGTTAGGGTTTAAGTTTAGGGTTAAGGTTAGTGTTTGGGTTAGGGGTTAATTGTTAGGGTTAGAAGTTAGGGTTAGGTTAAGGGTTAGGGTTTTTATGGTTAGGCTTGGGATTAGCGTTAGGGTAAAAATTAGTTTTAGAGTAAAATTAAGGTTTATGGTTAGGGTTACGTTTAGAATTATGGTTAGGTGTTAGGTATAGTGTTAGTGTTAGAAATTGGTGAGGGTTTAGGGTTTAAGGTTTAGGTTTAGGGTTAAGACTTAAGGTTAGGGTTAGGATTAGGGGTTAGGTTTAGCATTAGTTGTTAGGATTAGGTAAGGGTTAAAAATAGGGTTAGGGTTTACTGTTAGGGTTAGGGTTAGGGTTTAGTGTTTGGGGTTAGCATTAGGTTTAGGTTTAGAGTTTAGGTTTAGGGTTAGCATTAGTGTGTAGGATTAGTGATAGGTTTACTGTTAGGGTTATGGTGGAGGTTTAGGGTTATGATTAGGGTGTAGCTTTAGGTTTAGGCTTTGGGTTAGTGTTAGGGTTAGTGTTAGTTGTTAGGGTTAGCATAAGGTTTAGGCTAAGGGGTTAGGGTTAGTGTTAGGGTAGGGTGATAGGGATAGGTTTACTGTCAGTGTCTGGTCTTAGTTTTAGGTATAGGGGTTAGGTTTAGGGTAGATTAAAGGTTCAGGCATGAGGTTAGGGATAGGTTTATGGGTTAGGGTTAGTGTTGGGTTAGCGTTAGTGTTAGGATTAGAGTTAAGGTTAGTGTTAGGTTTAGGGTTTAAAGTTAGGGTTAGGGTTAGGGTTAGGGTTAGGGTTAAGTTTGTTAGGGTTAGGGTTAAAATTACGGTTAGGGTAAAATTAGGTTCAGAGTAAGGGTTAAGTTTAGAGTCACGTTTAGGGTTAAAATTAGGGGTAAGGGTTAGAGTTAGTGATAGGAATTGGTTGCGCTTCAGGGTTTTATGTTTAGGGTTAGGTTTCAGGGTTAGATTTAGGGTTAGTGATTAGGGTTATGGTTAGGATTAGGGAAAGGTTTAGGTTTAGGCTAAGTGTAAAGATTAGTGTTAGGGTGAGGTTCAGAGATAGAGGTTATGGTTCAGTTGGTGTTAAGAATTGGATATGATTTAAGGTTTAGGGTTAGCGTTAAAGGTTAGGGTTACACTTATGTTTAATGTTAGTGTTGGGGGTTAGGGTTTGTGGTTCGGGTTACTCCTGGTGTTAGAAGTTTAGTGTTAGATTAGGGTTAAGTTTAGGGGTTAGCATTAGGGAGAGGGTTAGAAGTTCGGATACAAATCCTTTTGTAAATCTTTGTCAGAAATCTCACATTTTTTGCCAATTTGGCAAGGCAGGAATGGTTCTTTAAAGGGGCCAAAAATCTCAAACTTTGAGGGGATACTGCACTGCAGAGAAGACTACCAGGTGAGTGCTACTTCTAAGGGGAGTTGAACTCACTGTGGCCCTTGAGAAAAAAGTGACTACCTGAAAGTTGAAGCTGCTAGACTAAAGCGCTGTGGTTCTGAACTGGCAGTAACTACTCAGGCAGCCATTTGAAAGCACAGTGCAGTTGTTTCCAGCACAGAGAAAGCACAATATTCAACGTGCTCTAAAAAGAAAACTGTTCAAGCTAGAAACACCAACGTTTGGAGACAAAGAGGGATTGGTGGGGGGACCATTTGACCAAAGTTTCATTGAAATCCATTTGTAAAAGTTTCTCAGAAATCTCACATAGTTAGCCAGGTCAGACAGGCTGGAGTGTGCCATTAAAGGGGCCAGAAATCTCAATCTGTGAGGAGATCAAGCAAAGCAGGAAAGCCTACCTGGTGAGTGCTACTTCTACGGGGTACTGAACATGGTGTTCTTTTTGCGAAAG
Source organism: Geosciurus inauris (assembly GCA_004024805.1). Classification (NCBI taxonomy): domain Eukaryota; kingdom Metazoa; phylum Chordata; class Mammalia; order Rodentia; family Sciuridae; genus Geosciurus; species Geosciurus inauris. Next base: position 29,250 of record PVHX01009046.1, on the reverse strand, counting down.
AGGTGACTCCCTGGACGTGGAAGCTGCTAGCCTATACCTCTGAGGTTTTCTACTGGCAATTACTTCTCTGGCAGCATATCTAAAATGCAATTCAGCCCTTTCTAGCACAGAGAAAGCACAATATTCAAAGTGCTCTAGGAAGTATACTGTTGCAAATAGAAACACCAACGATTTGGGGTAAAGAGGGACTGGTGAGTGGACCAACTGACCAAAGTTTCATTGAAATCCTTCTGTAAAACTTTGTCAGAAATCTCACAATGTATGCCATTTCAGACAGGCAGGAGTGTTCCTTTAAAGGGGCCAGAAATCTCAAACTGTGAGGGGATAAAGCACTGCAGAGAAGTCTGCCCAGTGAGTGGTACTTCTATAGGAAACTAAACATAGTATTCTTGAGAAAAGAGTGACTGCCTGGAAGTTGAAGCTGCTAGACTAAACCGCTGTGGTTCTGAACTGGCAGTCACTTCTCAGGCAGCCATTTGAAAGCACAGTGCTGTTGTTTCCAGAACAGACAAAACACAATATTCAAAGTGCTCTAGGAAGAGAACTGCTGAAGCAAGAACCACCAAAATTTGGAGGCAAATAGGGATTGGTGGGGGGACCAATTCACCAAAGTTTCATTGAAATCCATTTGTAAAAGTTTGTCAGAAATCTCACATAGTTAGCCATTTCCTAACCCCTAACTGTAACTCTAACCCTAACCCTACCCTGAAACTAACCCTAAATCCTAACCCTAACCCACTATCTCTACACCTAACCCTAATCCCATCCCCTACCCTTTACCCTAACCCCAACCATTCATCTTACCTCGAAACCTAATTCTAACCCTAACCCTAACCCTCTAAACCTAAACCTACATCTATTTCCAAATCCAAAATGTAACCCTAATTCCTAAACCCTAACTTTTATCCTAAACTAACTCGAACCCGAATTCTAAACCCTAAACCTAAACATTAAAGCCTAAACCCTAAAAAATTCCTAACACTAACCCTAATCCTTACCACTAACCATAACCCTAACACTTACCCTAACCCTAATCTAAACAAACTTAAACCTAACCGTAAACCTAACACCTAACCCTAACTTCTAATCTCTAACCCAGCACTAACGCTAATTGTAAATGCTAACTCTAACCCTAACTTAACCCTAACCCCAAACCCTAACCCTAACCCTAACCCTAAACCCTAAACCTAACACTAACCCTAAACTTTTACATTAGCACTAACCCTAAACCCTAAATCTCACCCTAAACCTAAGCACTAAATCTAACTCTAATCCTTACCCTAACCCTAAGTCCTAACCCTAAACACTAAACCCTAACCCTAAACCTAACAGTATACCCAAACCCTAACACTAACTCTAACTTCTAACCCTAACACTAACAACTAACCCTAAACCTAACCCCTAAACCTAACCCTAAACCAAGCCCTCTAAACTTAACCCTAACACTAACCCTAAACTTCTAAACCTATCTGTAACATTTACACTAACTCCTAAATCTAACCCTAACCCTAACCCTAATGCTAACCCTAACCCCAAACCTAAACCTAACCCTAAATTTAAACCCTAACCCTAATCCTAACCCCTAAATTTAACCCTAACCTTACAATCTAACACTAGACCCTAAACCTAAACAATAAATCTTAACCCTAACTGCAACAGTAAACCCTAACCCTAACACTATCCCTAAATCCTAAACCTAACTGTAAGCCTAAACTAAACTCTTACACCTAACCCTAACTCTAACCCTAACTCTCTAACCCTAACCCTAACACACTAGCCCTAAATCTAACCCTATCCCTAATCCTAACACCATAAACCTAACCCTAACCTTAACTCTAACCCTAATATCTAATCCTAACTGTAACCCTAACCCTAAGTATAACCCTCTAACTCTAACCCTAACTCCTTCCCCCTAAACCTAACTCTAAAACTAATTCTAAACCTAACCCTAACTTTTAAACCTAACTTTAACTGTAACAATAACACTAACCCTTACTCTGATTCTAACTTCTACCCTAACCCTATCCCTAACCTTTAACCCTAACACTAACCATAAACCTAAATGTAAACCTAACATCAAACCCTAACTCTAAACGTTAAACCCTAAAATGTAACCAATACCTAACACTAACACTAACCCTAACCCTAACCACTAACCATGACACTATCCATAATCCTAACCTTAAACACTAACCTTAACCCTAACCCTAACCCTAACCCATAACCTTAAACACTAACCTTAACCCAAACCCATAACCCTAACCCTAACCCTAATTCTAACACTAACACTAAGCCTAACCCTAACCCCAGCCCTAACCATAACCCTAATAATAATCCTAAAGAAACCTAACCGTAATAATAACCCTGACCCCTAAGCCCAACCCTAACCCTAACCCTTAAGCATAACCCTAATCCTAACCCTAAGCTTAAACACTAACACTAACTCTAACAGTAACACCTAAACCTAACATTAACACTAACTCTAACATTAACACTAACATCCTAACCCTATCCCTAATCCAAACCATATCCATAACCATAACCCTAACCCTAACATTAACCCTTAACATAGCCCTACATCCTAAACCTAACCCTAACGGTACCCCTAAACCCAAACCTAACCCTAACACTAAACCAAAACCCTAACCCTAATCCTAACCCCTAAACCTAACCCTAACCCTACAACCTAACAATAGACCCTAACCCTATACATTAAATCCTAGCTGTAACCACAACAGTAAACCCTAACTCTAACACAAACCCTAACCCTAAACCCTTAAACCTAAACTCTAACATAAACTCTTACACCTAACACTAACTCTAACCCTAACTCTAACCCTAACATGCTAACCCTAAGCTTAACCCTAACACACTAGCCCTAACCCTAAACCTAACCCTAACCCTAAATCAAACCCTGAAACATAACCCTAACTGTAACCCTAACCCTAAACCCTAACCCTAACCCCTATCCCTAACCCTAACTCTAACCCTAACCCTAACACCCTAACCCTAATCTTAACATCCTAACATTAACCCAAACCCAAAACCCTAAACCCTAATCATAACCCTAATCCTTAACCCCAAAACACTAACCTGAACCATAACAACTAACCTCCAACACCTAACCCTAACCCCTAACCCCTAACCCCTAACACTAACTCTAACCTGTAAACCTAATCCCTAACCCTAACCCTAATCCTAACTCTACCCCAACGCTAACCCTAACATTAACTACTATCCCCTAACCCTAACATTAACCCTAACCATAACCCTGAAGCTTAAACAAATTCTAACCATAATCCTAACCCTAACCCTAACCCCCGCTAATTTTATTCCTAATCCTAACCCTAGGTCTAACCCTAACCATAACCCTAGCCCTAACCCTAACCCGAACTCTAAACACAAACCCTTAACCTAACCCTAAACCTAACCCTATCCCTAAACTCTAACCCTAACCTTAACCCTAAAACCTATCCCTAACCCTAAATCTAACCCTTACCCAAACCCTAAAAACCAAACCCTAACCCTAACCCTAACACCCTAACACTAACCTTAACCCTAAAATCTAAACCCTAACCCTAACCCTAAACCAAACCCCTAAATCTAACGGTAACCCTAACCCTAACCATTAACTACTAATCCCTAACCCTAGCCCTAACCCTAAACCTAACAACTAACCTCCAACCCCTAACCCTAATCCTAACCCTAACCCCTAATTCCAAACCCTAACCCTAACCTCAACCCAAACCCTAACATTAAGCCTAAGCTTTAACCCTAACACTAACCATATCACTAACCCTAACACCCTAACCCTAACTCTAAACCCTAACCCAAATCCTAACCCCTAACCCTACACCCTAATCACAACCCCTATCCTAACCCTAAATCTAACCCTAACCCTAATCCTAAACTCTAACCCTAACCCTATACTCTAACTCTAACCCTAACCCTAAACTCTAACCCTAACCCTAACCTTAACCCTAACCCTAACCTCAACACCAAACCCAACCCCAACCTGTAACCAAAATTCCTACCCTAACCCTAACTCTAACCCTAATCCCAACCCTAAATTCTAACCCTACCATAACCCTAACCCTAACCCCTAACCCCTAACTCTTAAGCCTAACTCTAATCCTAACCCCAAACCTAACCCCTAAACTTTACCCTAACCCTTACTCTAACCCTTACACCTAACCCAAAACCTAACCCTAACCCTAATCCCTAAAACTAAACCTAAAACTAACACCTAACCTTAAACCTAACCCTAATTTTAAACCCTAACCCTAACCTAAACCCTAACCTCTAAACATTAACACCTAAGCCTATCCCTAACCCTAACCCTATCCACCCTAACCCTAACCATAACCCAAACCCCTAACCCCTAACACCTAAGCCTAATCCTAACAATTACACTAACCCCTAACCCTATACCTAACCTTAACCTCTAAACCTAACTCTAACCCTAACACTACCCCTAACCCTAAGCCTTAATCCCTAACCCCTAACCCAAAACCTTACCCCTATCCCTAACCCTAACACAAACTCTAAACCAATCCTTAACCCTATCTCCCTAACCCTAATCGTAACCCTAACACCCTACCCAAACTCTAACACTAACCCTAACCCTATCACTAAACCCTAAACCAAACCCCAACCTTACCCTAACCCTAATTCTAACCCTAAACTTAACCCCAAACCCCTAACTTTAACCTTAACACTAACCATAACCCTAACCCTAAGCGTAACCCTAACACCCTAACCCAAACTATAACACTAACCCTAACCCTATCCCTAAACCCTAAACCCAACCCCAATCCTTAGCCTAACCCTAATCCTAACCCTAACCCCAATCCCCTAACTTAAAGCCTAACACTAACCGTAATCCTAACGCTAACCCTAAACCTAACCCTAACCTTAACCCACCCCTAAACCAAGCCCTTAACTCTTAACCCTAACCCTAACACTAACCATAACCCTAACCCTAACCGTAACTTTAACCCTAATCCCCAAACCCTAACCCTAAACCTAAACCCTTCTAATCTTAACCCTAACACTAACCCTAGCCCTAATCCTAACCCTAACCCTAGCTCTAACCCTATCCCTAACCTTAAATCCAAACCCTAACCATAACCCTAACACTAACCCTCACCCTAACCCTAGCCCTAACCCTAACCCTAACCCTAATTCTAACCCTAACCCTAACCCTAACTCTAACCCTAAACAGTAACCCCTAACACTAACACTAACCCTAACCCTAACCCTGATCCCTGACCCCTAAACGCTAACCCAAACCCTAACCCTAACCCTAACCCTAAAACTAACCCTAACCATAAACCCTAACTCTAAACACTAAACCTAACCACTAACCCTAACCCTAACTCTAACACTAACCCCTAACCCTAACACTACCCCTGAACTTCTAACCCTTAACCCTAACTCTAAACCGTAAACCCAACCCTAACCATAACGCTATCACTAAACCCTAATCCTAACCTCTACACTAACCTTAACCAAACCCCCAACCCTAACACTAACCCTAATCCTAACACCTCCAACCCTAACCTTAATTCTAATACTAACCCTCACACTAACCCTAACACTAACCCCTGCTAACCCTAAACCTAATCTTAACCCTAGCCATAACCCTAACCCTAACGCTAGCCCTAACCCTAAACCCAAAACCTAACACTAAATTCTATCCCTATCCCTAACCCTAACCCTAACCTTAACCATAACACCTAACACCTAACACTAGCACTTATGCTATCCCTAACTGCTAAACCCTAATCCTAACCCTAACCTTAATCCTAATCCCACTAACCCTAAGCCTAACCCTAACCCCTAACTCCTAACCGTAACCCTAACCCTAAACCTAACCCTAATGCTAACCCTAACACTAACCCCCTAAACATAACAACTAATCTTAATCCTAATACTAACCCTACCCTCAACCCTACCTGTAAACCTAACCCTAACCCTAACACTAACCCTAAACACTAAGCCCTAACCCTAAATCTAACCCCAACACCTAACCCTAATCCTAATCTCAACCCTAACCCTAACACTAACCCTTAACCCTAACCCTAATCCTAACACTAACCCTAAACCTAAACCTAACACTAAGACCTAAACCCTAATGCTCACCCTAATCCTAACTTTTAAAACCTAACACTAACCCTAACCCTAAATCCTAAAACCTAACCCTAACACTAACCCTAACCTTAACCCTAACCTCCTAACCCTAACTCTAATCCCTAAACTCTAACCCTAATCCTAAACAAAACCCTAACAATAACCCCTAACACTAACCCTAACCCTGTCCCCTAACCCTACACCTAATCGTACCCCTTAACCCTAAACTTAACCCTAAACTCTAACCCCAACTCTAACTCTAACGCTAACAATAAACCCTAACCCTAACCCTAACCCTAAACCCTAACCCTAATACTAACATGAACCCAAATCCTAAAACCTAAATCCTAACCCTAACCCTAAAACTAACCTTAACCCCAAACCCCTAACCCTAACCCTAATCATAACCCTAAACCCTAACCCTAAACCCTAGCACTAAATCCTAACACTAACCCTAAACCCTAACGCTAACCCTAACCCTAACCTGAAACCCTAAACCCTAACCCTAACCCTAACCCCTATCCTTTAACCCTAACCGTAACCCTAACCCTAACCTCTAAACCTAACCCCTAACACTAACCCTAACCCTACCCTTACCCGTACACTAACCCTAAGCCTAACTCCTATCCCCTAACCCTAAACCTAACCCTAACCCTAAGGCTAAACCTAAACCCTAACCGAACCCTAACCGTAAACCCTATCCCTAACCCTAACCCTAACCCTAGCCCTAACCCTGACACTAGCCCTAACCTTAGCCCTAAATCCTAACCCTATCCTTAACCGTAATCCTAAATCCCTAACCCCTAAGCCCAAACCCTAACCCTAACCATTATTTTTAATCTAAATATAAACTTTACCCTAATCTTACCCCTAATCTTAACACTAAACCTAACAACCATAACCATAATCCGAACCCTAAAATGTAACACCTAACCCAAACCCTAACCCTAAAGTCTAACTCCTAACCCTAACACTAACGACCTAAACCTAACCCTAACCCTAAACCTAACCCTCCCTTACCCTGACCCTAACAATAAACACCTAACCCTAACCCTAATGCCCTTTAACCTTAACCCTAAACCTAACTCTAGCCCTAACCCTAATCCTAACCTGAAACTTTAAACCCTAACCCTAACCCCTATCCTTTAACCCTAACCCTAACCCTAATCCTAACCCTAAACTCTAACCCTAACCCTAACCCTAAACCTATCCCTAACCCTATCAACCTAACCCTAACCATAACCCTAACATCCTAACCCAAACTCTAACACTAACCCTAACCCTAACCCTAAACCCTAAACCAAACCCCAATCCTTACCCTAACCTAACCCTAACCCTAACCCTAACACTAGCCCTATCCCTAAACCCAAACCCTAACCCTAACCCCTAACCCAAACACTAACCCTAACCCCCTAACCCTAACTCTAACCTCTAACCCTAACACTAACCCCTGACCCCTAAATATAACCGATCAACCCTAAACCCTAACTTTAAACCTAACCCTAAAGTCTAAACCCTAAATCTAATCTTAAACCAAACCCTAACACTAACCCTAACCCTAACCACCCTAATCCTAACCCCTAACCACTTACCCCTAAGCCTAACCCTAACACTAACGCTAACCCTACCCCCACGCCTACCCCTAAACCTACCTCTAACCCTAACCCTAACCCTAACCCTAATCCCAACCCTAACCCTAACACTAACCCTAACCCTTAACCCTAACACTAAACCTAACACTAACCCTAAACCTAAAACTAACACTAAAACCGAAACCCTAATGCTCACCCTAATCCTAACTTTAACACCCTAACCCCATTGCTAACCCTAAATCCTAAACCCTAAAGCTAACACTAACCCTACCCTAACCTCCTAACCCTAATTCTAACCCCTAAACTCTAACCCTAAACCGAAACATAACACTAACAATAACCTCTAACACTACTCCTAACCCTATCCCCTAACCCTGCACTCTAATCGCAACCCCGAACCCTAACTCTAACCCTTACCGTAAACTCTAACCCTTACTCTAATTCTAACCCTAACCGTAAACCCTAACCCTAACCCTAACTCTAATCCTAAACCCTAAACCCTAAACCTAATACTAACCCGAACCCTAATCCTAAAATCTAAACCCTAACCCTAACCCTAACCCTAACCCTAACCCCTAACCGTAACCCTAACCTTAATCATAACACTAAACCCTAACCCTAAACCCTAGCCCTAAACCCTTACCCTAACCCTAACCCTAACTCCTAATGCTAACCCTAACCCTAACCCTAAAGCGAAATCCTAACCCTAACCCTAACACTAACACTAACCCTAATCATAAACCCTAACGCTAAACACTAACCTTAACCCCTGAAACTAAGCCTAACCCTGACCCCAGCCCCAACCCCAACCCGTAACTAAAATTCTAACCCTAACCCTAAATCTAACCCTAATCCTAACCCTTAATTCAAACCTTAACCTTAAACCTAACCCTCACCCTAACCCCTAACCATAACCCTAACCCTAACCATAACCGTACCACTAACCCTAACCCTAACCTTAACCCTAACTCCTAACACCTAACGCTAACCCTAACATTAACCCTAACCCTAACCCTAACCCTAAACCCTAACACTAACGGTAACTCTAACCTGAACTCTTAACCCTTAACTCCTAACCCTAACACTAACCATAACCTTGAACCTCCAACCCCTAACCCTAATCCTAATCCTAAAACCTAACCACTAACCCTTAACCCTAACCCTAACCTCAAATCCTAACCCCTAACCCTAACCCTACCCCTATCCCTACCCCAAATCTAACCCTAACCCTAACTCCTATCCCCAACCCTAAACCTAACCCTACACATGACCCTGAACCATAACCCTAACCCTAACCGTAATCCTAACTTTAACCCTAACCATAAGCCTAACCCCATCCGTAACACTAAACCTAACCCTAAAACTAATGTCCCTAACCCTAACCTTAACCCTAATCCTAACCCGTAGCCCCTAAATCCTAACCGCTAACCCTAAACAAACCCTAACCTTAGCCTAAACCTAACCCTAGCCCTAAACCTAACCCTAAAACCTAATCCTAACCCTAACCCTAACCTTAACCCGAACCCCTAAACCCGAACCCCAATTCTAACCAGTATCCCTAACCCTAACCGTAACTCTAACACTAACACCGTAACACTAACCCTAACAGTAACACCCTAACCCCAATCCTTACCCTATCCCTAACCCTAAACTCTAACCCCTAACCCTAAGCCTAACCCCCTAATCCTAACCCTAATCCTAACCCTAAACCTAAACCCACCTAACCCTAACCCTAACCCTAACCTCCTAACCCTAAACCTAAACCTAATGCCCCCTAACCCTAACCCAAAACCTTACCTCCTAACCCTAACCCTAACCCTAATGCCCCGTAACCCTAACCCAAAAGCTAACCCTAGCCCTAACCCTAAACCTAATTCCACCTCTAACCCTAACCCTAATCCTAACCCAAAACATAACACTAACCCTAAACCCTAACCCTAAACCTAACCCTAAACCTCCCCCTAACCCTAACCCTACCGCAAACCTCACACTAACGTTAATGCTAACCCTAACTCTAACCCATAACCCTAACCCTAACCCTAAACTATAACCCTAAACTCTAACCCTAAACCCTAATCCTAATCCTAACCCTAACTCTAAACCTAACCCCTCACCCTCACCCTAAACCTAACCCTAACACCCTAACCCTAACCCTAACTTCCTCTTAACCTTTACACCAGCTCTATTTCTATCCCTAACCCTAACAGTCTTACTCTTACCCTAACCCTAACCCCTACAAACATTAACACTAATCCTAACCCTAGCCCTAACTCTAACACTAACCCTAGCCCTAAACCTAACCTGAACACTCAACACAAACCCTAAACCTAACCCTAAATCTAACCCTAACACTAAACCCTAAACCTAACCCTAAACCCTAACCTAACCTCTATACTTAACCCTAACTCTAACCCTAACCCTAATGCCCTAACCCTAACCCTAACCAAAACACCCTAACCCTAAGCCTAACCCTAATCCTAAGCCATAAACCCTAACCCTAACCCTGACCATAACACTAACCCTAACACTAACGCTAACCCTAACCCCAACACTTAAACCATAAACCCTAAACCCTAACCTAATCCTACCCTAACCCTAACAACTAACCTCCAAACCCTAACTCTAATCCTAACCCTAAATCCTAACCCTAACCTCTAAACCTAACCCCTAACCCTAACCCTAAACCTACCTGAACCCCAACGCTAACCCTAATCCTAACTCCTATCTCCTAACCCTAACCCTAACCCTAACCCAAACCATAACCCTGAACCTTAATCCTAACCCTAACCGTAATCCTAACCCTAATCCTAACCATACCCTAACCCCTAAGCCTAACCTTACCCTATCACTAACCTGTAGCCCCTAAACACTAACCCCTAACCCTAACAATAACCCAAACCCTAGCCCTAACCTTAAACCTAAACCTAGCCATAACCCTAACCCTAGCAATAACCCTAACCCTATACCCTAATCCAAACCTTAACCCTAAACCTAATCCCCCTAAACCTAACCCTAACCTTAACTCTCTAACCCTAACTCTAAACCTAACGCCTCTTAACCATAACCCTTAACCTAACCCTAGCCCTAATCCTAACCCTAACCCAAGCTCTAACCCTAACCCTAACCGTAAACTCAAACCCTAACCCTAAACCGAACCCTAAAACTAAACCTAACCCTAAGCCCTAAACCCTAACCCTAACCCTAACCCTAACACTAACCCTAACTCCTAAACCTAACCCTAACACTAACCCTACCCCTAATCCTAGCCCTTAACCCTCTAACAACTAACCCTAACCCTAAAACCTAACCCTAACACTAACCCTAACCCTAACCCTAAAACTTAGCCCTAACACTAACCCTAACCGTAATCCTTATCCCTAACCCTAACTCTAACCCTAACCCAAACCCTAACACCCTAACCCTAACCCTAACCTTAACACCGTAACACTAACCTTAACCCTAAAACCTAAACCTTAACCCTAACCCCTAACTCAAATGCTAACCTGAATTTTAACCCTTAAACTCTAATCCCTAACCCTAACCTCTAAACCTAACCCCTAACCTTTAACCCTAACCCTAACCCTAACCCAATGCTAACCTTAAGCCTAACTCCTATTCCCTAAACCTAACCCCAACCATAACCCTGAACCTTAACCCTAACCCAAACAGTAATCCTAACCCTAACCCTCACCATATCACTAACCCTAATCCTTACCCTAACACCAACCCTAACCCTAACTCTAAACCTAACCCTAACCCTAAACCTAAAACAAACCCTAAACATAAACCCTAAACCTAAACCCTAGCCATAAACCCAAACCCTAACCCTAACCCTGACCCCTAACACTAACAGTAAACCCTAACCCTAACCTTAACCCTTACCCTAACTCTAAACCTAAACACTAACCCTTAACCCTACCCTAACACTAACCCTACTCCTAAAACCAAATCATAACCTTAACCCTAACACTAACAGTAACCCTAACTATAAACCCTAACCCTAAACACTAGCCCTAACCCTAAACCTAACCTTAACCCTAACGCTAACCCTAACCCAAACTTAAACCTAACCCTAAACCTAACCATAACCCCAACCCTAACCCTAACTCTAAACTTAACCCTAACCCTAAACCCTAAACCTAAACCCTACCATTAACCCTACCCCTACCACTAACCCTAACCTCTAAACCTAACCTCATCCTTAACCCTAACCGTAACCCCTAAACCTAACCCTAACCCTTAACCTAACCCTAACCGTAAACACTAACCCTTAACCCTAACCATAACCTAACCCTACCCCTAAAACCAAATCCTAACCCTAACCCTAACCATAACACTAACCCTAACTATAAACCCTAACCCTCAAGACTAGCCCTAACCCCTAACCCTAAACCTAACCTTAACCATAATCATAACCCTAATCCTAACCCTAACCCTAACGCTAACACTATTTTTAACCCTAATACACTAACCCTAATCCTAACCCTAACCCTAAACCATTAACTCTAACAATAACCCTAACACTAACACTAACCCAAACCACTAACCCTAACCCTATTCCTAACGCTTCCCTACCGCTACCCCTATCCCTACCCCAAACCCTAACCCTTACCATAACCCTAACCCTAAACACTAACCCTTCACCCTAACCTTAACTCTAACCCTACCCCTAAAACCAAATCCTAACCCTAAACCTAACCCTAAAACTAACCCTAACCATACACCCTAACCCTAAACACTAACCCTAACCCCTAAACCTAAACCTGACCCTAACCATAACCTAACCCTAACCCCTAACCCAACCCTAATCCTAATACTAACCCTATCTTCTAACTGTAACCCTAACCCTAACCCTAATCCTAACCTAACTCTAAACTTAATACCCTAATTCTAAACCTAACCCTAAGCCTAACCCCTAAACCTAACATTAACATCTATCCCTATCACTAACCCTAACATTAACCCTAACACCTAACACCTAACTCTAACCCTAACCCCTAACTCTAACCCCTAACCCTTACACTCACCCAATCCTTGATCCCTAACCTTAAACCTTACTGTAAACATAATAACCCTAACCCTTAATCCCTAACCCCTAACCGTAACCCCTATCCCTCACCCTAACCATAACGCTAACACAATTTTTTAACCCTAACACCCTAACCCTAACCCTTATTCTAACCCTAACCCTAACCCTAACACTAACACTAACTGAAACCCCTAACTCTAACCCTATCCCTAACGCTACCCCTAACGCTACCCCTATATCTAACCCAAAACCTAACCCTTACCATAACCCTAACGCTAGACACTAACCCTTAACCCTGACCCTAACCCTAACCCTACACCTAAAACCAAATCCTAACCCTAACCCTAACCCTAACCCTAACCATAAACCCTAAGCCTAAACACTAGCCCTAACCCCTAACGATAAACCTAACCCTAACCATAACCCTAACCCTAACCCCTAACCCTAACCCTAATACTAACCCTAACTTCTAACCCAAACCCTAACCCTAAACCTAATCTTAACCTAACCCTAAATGTAATACCCTAATTCTAACCCTAACCCTAAGACTAACACCTAAACCTAACATTAACATCTATCCCTATACCTAATTCTAACCTTAACCCTAACCCCTAAAACCTAACCCTAACCCTTACCTGAACTCCTAAACCCTAACACCAACCCTAACCCCTGATCCATAACCTTAACCCTAACCCTAATTGTAAACCCTAAACCTAAACCTAACCCTAACACTAACCCTCAATGCTAAACTGTAACCCTAACCCTAACCCTAACCCCTAACCTTAACCCCTAACCCTTACACTAACCCAATCTCTAATCCCTAACCCTAAACCTAACCCTAAACATAACACTACCCCTAACCCTATCCCTTAACCCCTAACTCCTAACCCTAACCGTAACTCCTATCCCTCACACTAACCCTAATGCTAACACTATTTTTAACCCTAACATCCTAACCCTAACCCTAACCTTAACCCTAAACCATTAACCCTAACCCTAACCTTAACTCCTATCCCTCACACTAACCCTAATGCTAACACTATTTTTAACCCTAATATCCTAACCCTAACCATAACCTTAACCCTAAACCATTAACCCTAACCCTAACCCTAAAACTAACCCTAACCCAAACCACTAACCCTAACCCTAACCCTAACCTTAACGCTACCCCTACTGCTACCCCTATCCCTACCATAACCAGAACACTTACCCTAACTGTAATCCCTAACTCCTAACCCAAAACCATTACCCCAACCGTAACCCTAACACTAACCTTAAACTTTAACCCTAACCCAAATTATAACAGTAACCCTAACATCCTAACCCTAACTCGAACCCTAACCCTAATCCTACCCCTAACCAAAATACCTAACCCTAATCCAAACACTATCCCCTAACCCTACATCCTAATCGCAACCCCTAACCCTAACCCTAAAACTAACCCTAGGCCTAATTCTAAATTCTAACCCTAACCCTAACCCTAACCCTAACCCCTCACCCCTAACATCTAAGCCTAACTCTAATCCTAAGCCTGACCCTAACCCTAACTCCTAAACCGAATCCTAACACTTACCCTAACCGTTACACCTAACCCTAACCCTAACGCTAACCCTAAACTTAAACATAACCCTAACCCTAACACCTAACCCTAAACCTAACCCTAACCCTAACACCTAACCTTAAAACTAAACCTAATGTTAAATCCTAATGGTAACCTTACCCTAAATTTTAAACATTAACACCTAAGCCTAACACTAACCCTAACCCTAACCACCCTAACCCTAACCCGAGCCCAAATCCGAACCCCTAACACGTAAGCCTAACCCTAATCCTAACCCTAAAACCTAACCCCTAACCATATCCCTAACCCTAACCCCTAATTCTAACTATAACACTAACTCTACCCCTAACCCTAAGCCTTAATTCCTAACCCCTGAACCTAAACATTACCCCTATCCCTAACCCTAAACCTAACCCTAAACCTATCCCTAAACCTATCAACCTAACCCTAACCATAATCCGAACACCCTAGCCCAAATTCTAATTCTAACCCTAACCCTAACCCTAAACCCTAAACCAAACCCCAATCCTTACCCTAAACCTAATACCAACCCTAATCCTACACCTAAACCCCTAACTTAAATCCTAACACTAACCGTAACCCTAACCCTAACCCTACCCCTAATCCTAGCCCTTAACCCTTAACCCCAAACCCTAACCCTAAACCCTAACCCTAACACTAATTCTAACCCTAACACTAACCCTAACCATAAACCCTAACACTAAACAAACCCTAACCACTAACCCTAAACCTAACCCTAACCCAAAGCCCTAACCCTAACCTTAACACTAACCCTTAATCCTAACCCTAACCTTAGCCCTTAACCACTAACTCTAAACGTATACCCTAAACCTAACCCTAATCATAAGGCGAACCCTAAACCCTAACCCTAACCCTAACCCTAACACTAACCCTAACCCTAACCCTAATCCTAACCCTTAACCCTAACACTAACACTAACCCTAACCTCTATCCCTAAGCCTAACACTAACACTAACCCTAAAACCCTAACCCTAACCATAAACTTAATACCCTAACCCTAATCCTAACCATGACCCTAAACCTAACACTAACTTCTATCCCTATCCCTAAACCTAATGCTAACCCTAACCTTAACCCTAACCTTGAACACCTAACACTAACACTAACCCCTAACCCTAACCCTCACCCTAATTCTAACCCCACTAACCCTAACCCTAACCCCTATCCCTCACCCTAATCCTAATGCTAACCCTATCCTTAACCCTAACTCTAACGCTAACCCTAAACCATTAACCCAAACCCTAACCCTAACCCTAACCTTAACCCTAATTCTCACCCTAATCCTAATCCCACTAACCATAACCCTAACCCCCAACCCCTAACCCTAACCCTAACCCTAAACTCTAACCCTAACCCTAACCGTCAATGCTAAACTGTAACCCTAACTCTAACTGTAACCCATAGCCCTAACATCTAACCCATATCCCTAACCCTATCCCTAATCCCTAACCCTAAACCTAACCCTAAACCTAACACTACCCCTAACCCAAAGCCTTAACCCCTAACCCTCACCCCAACCTCTATCCATCACCCTAACTCTAACGCTAAACCTAATCTTAACCCTAACACCCTAACTCTAATCATAACCCTAAACCATTAACCCTAACCATAACCCTAACCTTACCCTAACTCTAACCCCTAACAACCAACCCCTAATGCTTACCCTAATCCTAACCCTAAAACTAAACCTACCCTTAACCCTAATCCTAAACCTAACACTAACCCTATCCCTAACACTAAACCCTAAACGCTAACACTCACCCTAACCCTAACACCCTAACCCTAACCCTAACCGAACCCTAAATCTTAAACCTTAAACCTAACACTAACCCTAACCATAACCCTAACCTCATAACACTAACTCTAACCCCTAAACTCTAACCCTAACCCTAAACATAACCCTAATTATAAGCTGTAACCCTAACCCTAACCATATCATCGAACCCTACACCCAAATCGCAACCCCTAACCCTAACACTAATCCTAACCCTAACCCTAAATTCTAACCCTTACTGTAACTCTTACCCTAAACATAAACCCTAACCCTAACCCTAAACCTTAAACCCTAATCCTAATACTAACTCTAACCCAAATCTTAAAACCTAAACTCTAACCCTAACCTAACACTAAACTTAACCTCTAACCCTAACCCTTACTTTATTCATAACCCTAAACCCTAACCCTAAACCCTAACCTTAAACCCTAAACCTAATCGGTATCCTAACCCCTAACCCTAACTCTAACACTAACCCTTACCCTAACCCAAACCCTAACCCTAAAACTAATTCTAAACACTAACCCTCAACCCTAACCCTAACACTAACCCTAACCCTAACCCCCTAACAGTAACCCTAACCCTAACCCCAAACCCCTAACTCCAAACACTAAACCCTAAACCCTAATCATAACAGTAACACTAACCCTAAACCCTAAACCATAACAATAACCCTAAATCTAATGTGAACCCCTTTAACCTACCCTGAACCACACTAACCCTAATCCTAACCCTAACCCTAAACATAACCCCTAATGCCTAACCCCAAACCTAATCTTAACCCTAAACCTAACCCCTAAACCTGATCCTAACCCAAACCCATAACCCAACACCCTAATCCCAACCCATAATCTAAACCGTAAAACTAACACTAACCCTAACCCTAAACCCTAACCTTAACACTAATCCTAACCCTAAACCTAACCCAAACCCTAAACTCTAAACTTTAACCCTAAACCTAATCGTAACACTAACCCTGAACCCTAACCCTAACCCCCCTTAAATCAAACCCTAACTCTAATTCTAACCCTAACCCCCTAACCCTAACCCTAACCACAACCCCTGCTAACTTTAAGCCTAATCATAAATCTAGCCCTAACCCTAACCCTAAACCTTGCTCTAACCCTAACCTGAACCCTAAACACAAACCCTAAACCTAACCATAACCCTAACCCTAAACCCTAACCTTAACCCTAACCCTAACACCTATCCCAAACCCTAACTAACCCTAACCCTAAAACCCTAACGCTAACCCTAACCTTAACACCCTAACCCTAAACTCTAAACCCTAAGCCTAACTCTAACCCTAATCCTAACCCTAACACTAATGCTAACCCTATCCTTAACCCTTATGCCCTAAACCCTAAACCTAACCTTAACCCTAACCCTAACCCCTAACCTCCAATCCCTAACCGTATTCCAAACCCTAAACCCTAACTTCTAACCCTAACCCTAACCATAACCTCTAAACCTAACCCCTAACCCTAACCCTAACACTACCCCTACCCCAACGCTAACCATAATCCTAAAACTAACCCCTAACCCTAGTCCTAACCCTAATCCCAAACCCCTAACCCTAACCCTAACCTCTAAACCTAACCCCTAACCCTAACACTAACACTACCCCTACCCCAATGCTAACCCTAACCCTAACTCTTAACATTTAACCCTAACCCTAAACCTACACAAAACCCTGAACCTTAACCCGAACTCTAACCGTAACCCTATACTTAACCCTAAACCTAACCCTAGCTCTAACCCTAAACCTAATGCTAAATACAAACCTTAACCATAACCCTAAACCTAAAACCCTAACATTATCCCTAACTTTAAGACCCTAACCCTAACCCTAACACTAACACTAACCCTAACCACTAACCCTAAACCTAAACTAACACTAACACCTAAACTTTAACCCTAACCCTAACCCTACCCCTACTTTTACCCCTAACCCTTACCCTAACCCTTAAACCCTAACCTTAAACACTAAACACTAAACCCTATTTCTAACCCTAATGCTAATCCTAAAACCTAAGTCCTAACCCTAAACCTAACCCTAGCCCTAACCCCCCTAAACCTAAGCCTAACCCTAACTGTAACACTAAAACCTAACCCCTAAACTTAACCCTAATCCTAACCCTAAAGCTTGACCCTAACCCTAAAAATAACGGTTACCCTAAACCCTAAACCTAACCCTATCCATAACCCTAAACCTAACCCCCTAACCATAACCCTAACACTAACCCTAAACCCTAAACCCTAACCATAAGCTGAACCCTATCCTGAACCCCCTTACCCTAACGCGAACACCACTAACCCTAACCCTAACCCTAAATCTAACCCCTAATGCCTAACCCACAACCTAATCCTAACACTAACCCTAACCCCAAACCCTAACTCTAACCCTAAACCCTAACCCTAAAAACTAAACATAACCCTAACCCTAACCCTAACCCTCACCCTCACCCTAACCCTAAACTAATCCCCAACCCTAACCCTAATCCTAATCTCCCCTTAACCATAAACCTAACTCTAATTCTAAACCTAACATTCTAACCCTAACCCTAAAGCTAACCCTAACCCCTAACCCTAACCCTAATCCTAACCCTAACCCCTAACATAAACTTTAACCCTAACCCTAACAACTAACCATCAACCCCTAACCCTAATCCTAACCCTAACCCCTAACCCTAAACCTAAACGCTAAAACTAACCCCTAACCATAACACTAACACTACCCCTACCCCAATGCTAACCCTAACCCTAACTCCTATCTCCTAAACATAACCCTAACCCTAACCCTAACCCAAACCTTAACAACCCAAACCCTAACCCTAACCGTAACCCTAACCTTTAACCCCTAAACCCTAACCCCTAACCCTAAACATAACCCTAACCCTAGCCTTAACCCTTACACTAAACCTAGCCATAACCCTAACCCTAGTCATAACCCTAACCCTATCCTAATCCTAATCCTAACCTTAACCCTAACCCCGAACCCTTACCCAAACCTGTATTGCTCAACCTAACCCTAACCTTAACCCTAACCCTAACCCCAACCCTAAACCTAACCCTAACTCTAAACCTAAACCTCATTCTAACCCTAACCCTAATACCCTAACCCTAACCCTCACCATAACCCTAACCATAACTCGTAGCCCCTAATTCCAAATCTCAAACCCTAGCCCTAACCCTAACTGTAGCCCTTACTCTTACACTATCCCTAGCCCTAAACTTAACCCTAGCCCTAACCTTAACCCTAAACCCTAACAAACCTTAACCCTAACCATAACCATAACCCCGAACCCTAACCATAATACCCTAACCCTAACACTAACCCTTACCCTAACACTAACCTAACACTCTAATCTTAACCCTAACCATAACACCCTAACCCTAACCCTCACTTTAACTCTAAACCTAACCCTAAATCAGAAACCCTAACCCTAACTCTAACCCTAATAACAACCCTAATCTCTAACCCTAATCCTAACACTAATCCTAACCCTTAATCCCTAACCCTAACCCCTAACACTAACCCTAAACCTTACCCTACCTCTACCACTACACCTAAACCTACTCGTATCCGTACCTTAATCCTAACCCTAACCCTAACCCTAATGCTATCCCTAACCCTAAACCTAACCCTAAACACTAACACTTAATCCTAAACTTAACCTGAACCCTAACCCTAACTCTAACCCTAACCCTTATCATAAACACTAACCCTAACCCTAACTCTAACCCTAAACCTAAATCTAACACCTAACCATAACCCTAACTCTAACCCTAATCCTAACCCCACAAACCCTAACCCTAACCTTAACCTGTTATCCTTAACCCTAAGCCTAATCCTAACCCTAACACTAACCCTAACCCCTAACCCTAAACACTAAATAATAAACCCTAACCCTAACCCTAAACTTAACCCTAAATTCTAAACTAACCCTAACCCCAACCCTAATCTCTATCCCCAAGCCTAACCCTAACCCTAAAACCCTAATTCAAACCCTAAACTTAATACCCTAACCGAACCCTAACCCTCACAGCTAAACCTAACACTAACTTCTATCCCTATCCCTCACCCTAAACCTAACCCTTACCTAAATGCTAAACCCTAACACCTAACCCTAACCCTAACACTAACCCTAACCCCCAACCCCTAAGCCTAACCTTAATCCTAGCCCCACTAACCCTAACCCTAACCACTATCTCTAACCCTAACCCTAACCCAAAACCAAAACCCGAAACCTAAAACTAACCCTAATCCTAACCCTAAACCCTAACATAATGCTAACCCTAACCCTAACAACTAATCATGAACCCCTAACCCTAATCCTAACCCTAACCCCTAAACCCTAACCCTAACCCTAAACATAACCTCTAAAACTAACCCCTAACCCTAACACTAACACTACCCCTACCCCAATGCTAACCCTAACCCTAACTCCTATCTCCTAACCCTAACCCTAACCGTAACCCTAACCTGAAACCCCTAAACCCTAGCCCCTAACACTAAACATAACCCTAACACTAGCCCTAATCCTAACCCTAACCCTAGCCACAACCCTAACCCTAGTAATAACCCTAACCCTAAATCCTAATCCTAACCCTAACCCTAATATTAACCCTAACCCTGAACCCTTACCCTAACCAATATCCCTGAACTTAACCCTAACCTTAAACCTAACTCTAACCTTAACCCTAAACCTAATCCTAAACCTCATTCTAAACCTAACCCTAACCCTAATACCCTAACCCTAACCATAACCATAACTCTAACCATAACTTGTAGCCCCTAATTCCAAATCCCTAACCCTAAACCTAACCCTAACCGTAGTCCTTATTCTAACCCTATCCCTAGCCCTAAACTTAACCCTAGCCCTAACCTTAACCCTAAACCCTAACACAACCTTAACCCTAACCATAACCCTAACCCCTAACCCCGAACCCTAACCATAACTGCTATTCGTAACCCTAACCCTTACCCTAACACTAACCTAACACCCTAATATTAACACTAACCCTAACACCCTAACCCTAACCCTCACTTCAACTCTAAACCTAACCCTAAATCAGAAACCCTAACCCTAACTCTAACCCTAATAATAACCCTAATCTCTAACCCTAATCCTAACACTAATCCTAACCCTTAACCCCTAACCCTAACCCCTAACACTAACCCTAACCCTTACCCTACCTCTACCGCTAGCCCTAAACCTACTCCTATCCGTACCTTAATTCTAACCCTAACCCTAACGCTAACCCTAACCCTAAACCTAAACACTAACACTTAATCCCAAACTTAATCTGAACCCTAACCCTAACTCTAACCCTAACCCTAATCATAAACCCTAACCCTAAGCCTAAACCTAACCCTAACTCTAACTCAAAACCTAAATCTAACACCTAACCATAACCCTAACCCTAAACCTAATCCTAACCCCACAAACCCTAACAATAACATTAACCTGTAATCCTTAACCCTAAGCCTAATCCTAACCCTAACACTAACCCTAACTCCTAACCCCTAACCCTAAACACTAAACAGTAAACCCTAACCCTAACCCTAAACACTAAATCCTAACCCTAACCATAACCCTACCCATAAGCCTAACCCCCTAATCCTAAACCTACCCTAACCATACCCCTAACCCTAACCCTAACCTCTATCCATAAGCCTAACCCTGAACCTAACACTAAAACCCTAACCCTAACCCTAAATTTAATACCCTAATCCTAACCCTGTACCTAACCCTAAATCCTAAACCTAACATTAACTTCTATCCCTAAACCCTATCCCTAACTCTTACCTTAACCCTAACACCTAACACCTAAACCTAACCCTAACACTAACCCTAACCCCCAACCCATAACCCTAACCCTAACCTCACTAACCCTAATTCTAACTTTAACCCCTAACCCCTATCCCTAACCACAACCCTAACCCTAAACCCTAAACCTAACCCTAAACCTAATCCTAACCCTAAACCCTAACTTTAACCCTAACCCCAACCCTAACCTCTAACCCTAAACCTAACCCTATCCCTAGCCCTAAAACCCTAACCCTAACCCTAAACTTAATACCCTAACCCTAACCCTAAGCCCTAAACCTAACACTAACTTCTATCCCTATCCCTAACCCTAATCCTAACTCTTATCTTAACCCCACTAATAATAACCCTAATCCTAACCCTAATCTCCAACCCCTAATCCTAACCCTAACCCTAAACCCTTACCCTAAAACTAACCCTAAATCTCAATGCTAAACTGCAACCCTAACCCATACCCCTAACCTCTAACCCTTAACCCTAACCCTATCCCTAATTGCTAACCCTAAACCTAACCCTAAAACTATCACTGCCCCTAACCCCTAAACCCCAACCCTTACCCTAACCCCTTTCCAACACCCTAACCCTAACACTTAGCCTATCCTTAACCCTAACACCCTAACCCTAACCCTAACCGTAAACCATTAACCCTAACCCTAAACCTAATCCAAACCTTTAACCCTAACCCTAACCCTAACGCTACTTCTACTGCTACCCCTATCTTTACCCCTAACCAAAACCCTTACCCTAACCATAACCCCTAACACCTAACTCCTAATCTTAACCCCAACTCTTACCCTAACACTAACCCTAACCCTTAACTTAACACTAATCCTATCCCTGAACCTAACACTACACCTCACACTAACCCTTAACCCCAACCCTTATCCCTATCCCTAACACTAACCCTAATGCTAACCCTATCTTTAACCGTAACACCCTAACCCTAACAGTAACACCCTAACCATAAACCTAACACTAACCATAACCCTAACCCTAAACCCTAAACTCAACCCCAATCCTTACCCTAACCATAACCCTAACCCTAACTCTAACCATAACCCTAACCCTAACACTAACACTAACCCTAACCCTAAACCCTAACCGTAACCCTAACACTAACCCTAACCTTAACCCTAAACACTAACCCTAACCTTAACCCTAACCCCTAAACCTAAGCCTAAGCCTAACCCTATCCCTAACCCTAAACACTAAACCTTAATGCTATTCCTAACCCTAAAACTACTCCTACCCCATCCTGAACCCTATTCCTAACCCTAAGCCTAACCCTAACCCAAACCCGTAACCCTAACCTAAACCCTAAACCCTAACCCTAGCACTAACCCTAAACTTAAACCCTAAAACCTTACCCTAACCCTAACCCTAAAGAGCAACCCCTAAACCTAACTCTAACCCGACCCCTAACCTTAACACCCTAATCCTAACCCTAACCATAACCTTAACCCTAAACCTAACCCAAACCCTAACCATAACCCTAACTCGAACTTTAACCATCTAATTTTAAACCTAACCCTAACCCTTACCCTAAACCTACACTAACCTTAAACCTTAAACCTAACCCGAACCCTAACCCTAACTGTAATCCTAACACTAACACCATATCCCTACCCTAACCCTAACCCTAAACCCTAAACCCTAACACTAACCCTAACCCTAACCCTAACACCTAAGCCTAACTCTAATCCTAACCCTAACTCTAACCCCTAAACCTAACACTAACCCTTACCTTAATGCTTACAACAAACCCTAACCCTAACCCCAAACCCCTAACTTTAAACATAACACTAACTGTAACCCTAACCCTGACCCTAACCCTAAACCTAACACTAAACCTAACCCTACCACTAACCCTAGCCATTAACCCTTAACCTCTACTCATAACCCTAAACCCTAACCCTAACACTAACCATAACCCTAACCCTAACCATAGCTTTAACCCTAACCCCCAAACTCAAAGCCTAATCCTAACCCCACCTAAATGTAACCCTCACCCTAACCCTAACCCTAATGCTAATTGTAACCCTAAATCTAACACAAACCTTAACCCTAACCCTAACCCCTAACCCTAACACTAACCTTAAACCTAACCCTAACCCTAACCCTAAACACTAATTCTTAACCCTAACCCTAACCCTAAGCCAAAAGCAAAATCCTTACCCTAACCCTAACCCAAACACTAACCCTAACCATAAACCCTAACCCTAAACACTAACCCTAACGCCTAACACTAACACTAACCCTAACCCTACCCCCTACCCCCAACCCTATCCCTAATACTAACCCTAACCACTAACCCTAACCCTAACCCTGTCCCTAAACCTAGCCCTTAACTTCTAAACCCTAACACTAACACTAAACCCTAAACCTTACCCTAACCATAATGCTAACCCTATCACCTAATTCTAACCCTAACCCTAACCCTAACATTAACCTCTAACCCTAAGCCTAAGCCTAACCCTAACCCTAAAACCCTAACCCTAAACCTAAACTTAATACCCTATCCATAACCCTAACCCATAAACCTAACACTAACTTCTATCCCTATCCCTAAACCTAACCCTAAGCCTAACCCCTAAACCTAACACTAACTTCTATACCTAGCCCTAACCCTAACCCTATCCCTAACCTTAACCCTAACCCCTAACACCTAACCCTTAACACTAACCCTACACCTAATCCCTAACCCTAAACCTAACCCTACCCTTAACACTAACACTTAACCCCTAACCCAAACCCTAAACCATTAACCCAAACCCTAACCCTAACCCAAACCCCTAACCCTAACCCTACCCCTAACCGTAACGCTACCCCTACAGCTACCCCTATCCCTACCCCTAACCATAACCCTTACCCTAAGTCTAAACCCTAACCCCTAACCCTAACCTCAACCCAAACCCTAACACTAACCCTAAACTTTAACCCTAACCCAAAACCTAACCCTAATACCCTAACCCTAACTCTAAACCCTAACCCAAACCCTAACCCCTAACTATACACCTAATGGCAACCCCTAATTCTAACCATGAAACTAAACTTAACCCTAACCCTAACCCAAATCCTAACCCGTAACCAAAATTCGTACCCTAACCCTAACTCTAACCCTAATCCTAACCCTAAATTCTAATCCTACCATAACCCTAACCCTAACCCCTAACCCTTAACGCCTAAGTTTAATTCTAATCCTAACCCAAACCCTAACCCCTAAACTTAACCCTAACCTTTACCCTAACCCTTAATCCTAACCCTAACCCTAACCCCTAAACCTAACTCTAACTTCTATCCCTATCCCTAACCTTAATCCTAACCCCAGTAACAAGATCCCTAATCCTAACCCTAACCCTAACCCTAAAACCTTACATTAAAACTAACCCTAACCCTAACCCTCAATACTAAACTGTAACCCTAACCAGAACCCTTATTCCTAACCCCTAACACTTAACCCTAACCATATTCCTAATCTCTAACCCTAAACCTAATACTACCCCTAACCCTAACCCTTAACCCCTAACCCCTAACCCCTAACCCTTACCCTAAGCCCTTTCCCTCACCCTAACCCTAACGCTGACCCTATCCTTAATCATAACACACTAATCCTAACCCTAACCCTAAACCATTAACCCTAACCCTAAACCTAACACTAACCCTAACCCTAACCCTAATGCTACTTCTACTGCTACCCCTATCCCTACCCATAACCATAACCCTTACCCTAACTCTAACCCCTAACACCTAACCCCTAACTCTAACCCTAACACTTACCCTATCCTTAACCATAACACACTAATCCTAACCCTAACCCTAAACCTTAACCCTAAAACTTAACTTAACACTAAACTTATCCCTAAACCTAACACTAAAACCTAAATGCTAACGCTCAACCTACCCTAACTTTAACACCCTAACCCTAACCCTATATCCTAAACCTTAACCCTAAGACTAACCCTAACCATAACCCTAACTTTCTAACTCTAACTCTAACCCCTAAACCCTAACTCTAACCCTAAACATAACACTAACCATAACCTCTAATGCTAACCATAACCCTATCCCCTAACCCTAGAACCTATTCACAACCCCTAACCCTAACACTAACCCTAACCCTAAACTCTAACCCTTACTCTAATGCTAACCCTAACCGTAAATCCTAACCCTAACCCTAAACCTAACCCTAAGCCCTAAACCCTAACCCTATTACTAACTCTAACCCAAATCCTAAAACCTAAACCCTAACCATAACCCTAACACTAACCTTAAACACTAACCACTAACATAAACCCTAACCCTAACCCTAAACCACACTTCCTTACCCTAACCCGAACCCCACTAACCCTAATACTAACCACTAATCCCTAATCCTAACCCTAATCCTAACTCTAATTCTAACCCTTACCCTAAATTGAAACCCTAACCCTGAACCTAATCGTAACCGTAAGCCTAACCCTAAACCTAACCTTAACCCTAACCCTAAACCCAAATCCTAACACTAACCCTAACACTAACACTTACCATAAAAGCTAACCCTAACCCTAAACCAAACCCTAACCCTAACCCTAACCTTATTCCTTAATCATAACCATAACCATAACTCTAACCCTAAACCCTAATACCTAGCCCAAACACTAACCTTAAACCTAAACCCTAACCCTAACCCTAAACACTAAATCCTAACCCTAACCCAAACCCTCTTTTTAAGCCTAATCCCCTAACCCTTACGCTAACCCTAAACCCTATCCCTAACACTGACCCTAACCCTAATCTTAACCCTAAACCCTAACCCTGAACCCTAACCCTAACCCTAATTCTAACCTTAAAGCTAACCATAAACCTAAACCCCAACCCTAACCCAAACCCTAACCCTAACTCTAACCCCTAAACCTAACCCTAACACTAAGCCTAACCCAATCTCTAAACCTAACCCTAACCCTATCTTTAACCCTAACCCCTAAGCCCCAACCCTAACCCTAACCCTAACTTTAAACCCTAAAACTAAACCCTAACCCTATAACCCGAAACCCTAATCCCAAACCCTAATTTTAAATCCTAACCCTAACCATACACCTAACCCTAACCCCTAACCCTAACTCTAACCCTAACTACTAACCCTAAACCTAACCCTAAACCTAAACCCTAAGCCTAACCTAACCCCAACCGTAAAACTAAACCTAACCCCCTAACCGTAACCCTAACCCTAACTCTAACCCTATCCCTAACCCTAACCATATCCCTAACCTAAACCCCCTAATTCTAACCCTAAATCAAACCCTAACCCAAACCCTAATTCTCAACCCAAACCTTAACCCTAACCCTAACCCTAAAACTAATACTAAACCCTAAACTTAAACCCTAATCCTAACCTTAACACTAGCCCCCTAACCATAACCCTAACCCTATTCCCTAACCCCTAACCACAAACTCTAAACCCTAAACCCTAACCATAACCATATCACTAACCCTAAACCCTAACCATAACCATAACCATAACCCCTAAACCTAACACTAACTTCTATCCCTATCTTACCCCTAACATTAAACCTAACCTTAAACATAACCTCTAAGACCTAACCCTAACCCCTAATTCCTAACTCTAGACTAACCCTAACCCTAACCCCTAACACCTTACCCTAACCCTAACCCCTAATTCCTAACTCTAACTAGACTAACCATAACTCTAACCCTGACCTCTAACACCTAAACATAACTCTAACCATAACCCTATACCCTAAACCTAACCCTAACCCTAAATAGTAAACCAAACCCTAAACACTAACCTAAACCCTACATTTAAACCCTAACCCTAACCCTAAACCCTAACGCTAACTCTAACCACTAACCCTAAACCTAACACTAACCTTTAAACCTAAACCTAACCCTCATTCTAGCCCTAACCCTAATTCTAGCCCTAACCCTAAACCTAACCCTGAGAATAACCCTAACCCTAAACCCAAATTCTATCTAAACCTATCCCTAACCCAAACTCTAACACTTTAACACTAACCCTAACTCTAACCCTAACTCTCAACCCTAAACCCTAACCCTAACCCTTAACCCAACCCTAACCCCTAACCATTAACCCTAACCCTAAACCTAATCCCTAACCCTAAACCTATCCCTAAACCTAACACTACACCTAACACTAACCCTTAAACCCCAACCATTATCCCTAACCCTAAAACCTATCCCTAACATTAACCCTAATGCTAAACCTATTTTTAACCCTAACACCCTAACCCTAACACTAACACCCTAACCCTAAACCTAACACTAACCAAAACCCTAACCCTAAACCCTAAACCCAACCCCAATCCTTCCCCTAGCTTAACCCTAACCCTAACTCTAACCATAACCTTAACACTAACATTAACCCTAACACTTAATCCTAACCCTAACTCTAACACTAACCCTAAAAATAACCCTAAACACTAACCCTCAACTTAACACTAACCTCTAAACCTAAGCCTAAGCCTAACCCTATCCCTAACCCTAAACAATAAACTTAACAACATTCCTAAACCTAAAGCTACTCCTACCCCTATCCTTAACCCTATTTCTAACCCTAAGCCTAAACCTAACCCTAACCCGTAACCCTAACCTAAATGCTAAACCCTAACCCTAGCACTAACCCTAATCTTAAACCCTAAAACCTAACCCTAACCCTAACCCTAACCCCTAAACCTAACCCTAACCCGAACCCGAACCCTAACCTTAACACCCTAACTCTAACCTTAACCATAACCCTAAACCAAACCCTAACCATAACCCTAACCCGAACTCTAACCACCTAATTTTAAAACTAACCCTAACCCTAACCCTAAACCTACCACTAACCTTAAACCTTAAACCTAACCCGAACACTAACCCTAACTGTAACCCTAACACTAACACCCCTATCCCTACCCTAACCTAACCCTAACCCCTAAACCCTAACACAAACCCTAACCCTAACCCTAACACCTAAGCTTAACTCTAATCCTAACCCTAATGCTAACCCCTAAACCTAACACTAACCCTTACCCTAATGCTTACAACAAACCCTAACCCTAGGCCTAACCCTAACCCCAAACACCTAACTTTAAACATAACACTAACTGTAACCCTAACCCTGACCCTAACCGTAAATCTAACCCTAAACCTAATCCTACCCCTAACCCTAGCCTTTAACCCTTAACCTCTACTCATAACCCTAAACACTAACCCTAACCCTAACCATACCTTTAAACTAAACCCCCAAACTCTAACCCTAACCCTAACCCCACCTAAACGTACCCCTC
>PVHX01009045.1:0-79045 GCA_004024805.1 Geosciurus inauris | reverse complement strand
TTGGTACTGGGGATTGAACTCAGGGGCACTCGACCACTGAGCCACATCTCCAGCCCTATTTTGTGTTTTATGTAGAGACAGGGTCTCACTGAGTTGCTTAGCCCCTCACCATTGCTGAGGCTGGCTTTGAACTCGCGATCCTCCTGCCTCAGCCTCCCTAAGTGCTGGGATTACAGGCTTGAGCCACCGCGCCCGGCTACTTTCAAACTTTTTATATATCGATTATTTCCATAGCTTAGAAATTGAAAAATACATTTATGATTCTCAAGATACTTTCTATATTATTTTTACAAGCAAATTTGTGTGAAAAAGTGTATCAATATGTGATATTTGAAACATATCAAAGTGCATATATTATAGTATTACAGATTTCCATAAGGACTTTATTAATTAGTAAGATTATAAGGATATATATATGTTTAATACTATAGAAAAGTATGTGCTATATTAGAAAAACATCTAAGTATAATATTTGAAAAATACCCTAATGGATTTAAAGAGAAAATATGAATTTGTGATTCAGTTAGATATTACAATAATCACCTTACTTGAAATTCACTTCCCATGTGAGTCATTTTCAACAATTAAAGAGATTATGACAGGAGGGAGATCAGTTTAACAACAATCTGTCTTCAATAACAAAGTAATTTTTTACAATGAGAAAAAGAGCATCAGGGGAGATAAATACTGTGTTTAGGGCAGTTTGGGAAATATAAATGAGAGATTAGTGATTGAGAGAAAGTAACAAAGTTCCTCCAAAACTAATTGTCCCCCAGTGAAAAATTGAGTTACTTGTTACATTTGGTTTTGACTAGGAGAAGCTGGTCTTGACATCTGCTGTCTTCCTGAGCTTATTATTACTCCAGATGGCGACTTGAAACTGTTCTCTAGTGTTTCATTTCTGGAGAATAACAATTGTGTGCTTTCTAGCTGAATAACCTTACCTTCTCTGTGTAGTTATGTCTCTTAAAATATTTTATCAATTAGATTGAATGACATAAATTATATAAGTGATAACAGAAAACTACTTTTGTTTAAAATATTAAGAAAAATATTTTGATAAAAATATAACAACATATTTTACCTGTTTGATAACATAAATAACAAAAATATTTCCCACAAAATGAAAAATATATATATATGAGAGAGAATTTAGGAAACACATAAAGTACAAACATAAAAAATATTCATAAATTCAGCAAAAGATAAAAATGGACACTGGGAAGGTGATCCTCCGTGACTAAAAAATCTCAGATTTAATAAGTTGATGACAATTTTTTATTTAGTCTCATTTATTATAACTCCATGTTTCTTATAACAAAACTTTGGGATGCTGTTCTTGCATAAGAATTTTGGGAAAGATAGCAGTCATAGAAAGTGGGATTAAATGAAAGACATGGCAGATTAAAAACATGTGCATAAAGTCCCTATTTCATCTCTACAATAAATTAAAAGAAATGAACAAACTGTAAAGCGAATAATTTTTATATTGGACAGAAAACTATGTCACAGGGCAAACAACTGCTCCCTCCTTGCCTGCAAATGAAGAGAAAGACAGAAATGAGTGAGATGAAAAGTTTAGTTGTGCCAGTGATAATATAGAAAAACAGAAATTGGAATTCACAAATTGTTGGACGTTCAGTCTAGAAAACTCTAAAGATCAAAACTCATGGAAGATCCAATTATTAGGAAGGCCTCACATTTTGTGTTTTATCTCTGGAAGCTCTACCAGGTCTTCCAATTCTGTATCAGAGGAAAAACATGTATGCTTCCATGAAGAATCATAAAAAGAAATTATTTCTAAATACTCAAACAGATTTTACTCTTGTAAACAAAGACTGCCTTCAGGAAAAAATATTTTACCAAAGCCTAATCCACTAAATTGTTATCAGAACTCAAAATAAATGAAGGGAGGGAAACATCAGCTCTTTCCAGCCTTCCATATGAGAGAGAGAGAGAGAGAGAGGGAAACAAACAAACAAACAAACAAAAACCCTGTGTCCATCTTCTTGAGTTGTTCTGTCCCACTGATGAAAAGCAGAATTCTTAAAAGCACTGGGCAAGTTTACAATACAGAGGTTCAGGCTCATGGAAATTCTAATCAGAGACTGTAGAAGGCTTCCTGTCTCCAAATACCTCAACACCAAATTCCCAAAGTTCTAGTTACCTCTGTCTTGTTGGTATAGGACAAGAGCATGACCTGGGGCCACAGTAGTTCTTTTTTACCAGTTCTTGCAATCATGTCAGAGAGATTTCAGATGTTATCACTCAGACAGGCAGATATGAGTTCATTAGAAGGGATAGGAAAAGGGCAAAAGGGACACTCAAGGGAAAGAATGGAAGAGAAGGAAAGCAGCACATCCTTTGTGGCCTCCAATTATATTGAGGGTCCCAGGGAAATTTCCAGAGAAAGTACCCAGGTTCAACTCTTTACTTTTGACTGACAGCAGGATGACATTAGACTTTCAAGTACCCACTTTACACAACAACTCTAGGTCACTTTGGACTATGCTAACTAGTTCTAATTGGAACCTTTTCTTCCAAATTTTTATTTGTTATCTTCCTGAATTCTGGAACCTGGTCTTTGTAAGGGTCAGAATGCCCACTGCCACCTGTTACAGCTTGTGTTCTTATTGGAATTTTGGGCATGCATTTCTCCTGTGGATAGCAGGTTGTTTGCTGAGGAATGTAAAATATCTTATTGACTTAAACAGGCAGGGCTACAGGTAAATTGCTTTTTAAAAGAAAGAATGTGGGGGTAAGCATAGTAGGCCTAGCTTATAGAATTATTCCCTTAACTTCGTGTTCTCACTGTTTACCTGTGTCTATCACCTGTTACTTTTACCCAGCACATAATATCCAACTTTCAACAAAAATGGCAAGTGATGCCGCTAGAGCCTGAGGCAGGAGGATTGAAAGTTTGAGGTCAGCCTAAACAACTTATCAAGGCCCTAAGCAACTTAATGAGAGCCTATCTCAAAATAAAAAATATATATTTTTTAAAAAGTTGTGATGAGACTCAGGGGTAAAATACCCCTGGATTAAGTAATCTCACACACAAAACAAAAAAACAAAACAAAACAATACAAACATGCACAAAAGTTGAACAAGCATCAGAAAAAGAATTGACTCAGAAAAATATTAGAAAAGCCTGGAATTAAAAAAAAATTATAATTAATATGTTAAGGATTTTAAGGGTAAAAGAAAATATGGAAGGAAAGATGGATAATAGGCAGAGAAATGAAAATTCTAAGAATGGTAGAGAAATATAGAGTTAAACACTAACAGAAGCAAAACTTATATGTTGGATTATAAATTGGTTGAACAAAAAAAAAATCTCTTAACTTGAAGATGACAATAGATATTCCCAAAATGAACAGCAAGGAGAAAAGTTACTGGAGAGAAAACCACAGAATACCAAAGAGCTATGAGACAAATATGAGATGTGACATACACATAGTAGAAAATCAGAAGAAAGAAAGAAACAGAACATTATTAGAAGTAGTAATGACTTATGATGGCCCACAAATTAATGTCACACACTGAAATAGAAAGCCAGGAATCTCATTGAACACCAAGCAGGGTAAATGCAAGAAAAACTACATCTGGAAATGCTATCATTAAAACATAGATAATCAAAGACAAAGAAATAATACTGAAAGAGTCAGAAGAAAAATAAATACATTATCTATATTGAAGCAAAGATAAGAATTACATTTGATTTATTTTAAAAAGCATGCAAGCAAGAAGTAGAATAAAATATATACAGTGTTGAGAGAGGGGGACCTAGATATGCCTTACAAAACTAACTCCCTCCTCTCCCCTTCCTCTTCCCTTTTCCCTTTTCCCCCTCCTCCTTCCTCCTTTTCTCCTTTCCTCTTTTCCTCCTTTCCTTTATCCTTCCTTCCTTCCTTCCTTCCTTCCTTCCATCCATCCATCCTTCCTTCCTTTCTTTGTTTCTTTCTTTCTTTTCCTACTAGGGATTGAACCTGGGGTGCTTAACCACTGAGGCTAACTTTGAATTAGGGATCCTTCTGCCTCAGTGTCCTGAACCACTGGGAATATAGGTATGCACCACCACACTCCGCCAAATGTGCATCTTAAAAATGAAGACTTTCTCAGATAAACATAAGTTATGGAAATCTGTTGCCAGTATTCCTACAATGAAAAAATATTTTAAAAAAATATTTTAAAAATGTATTTAGATAGAAGTAATATTATATAGGTCAGAAACTCAGATCTATGTCATAGATGTCTAGACTACTTCATCCAATGAAAAGTATAATACATATTCATCAAAGCCTCGTATGGAACATACACCAAGATAGACCACATTCTAAGTTGTAAAAATACCTTATCAAATTGAAAAGAACTAAAATCATGCAACAGTGGAATTAAGTTATTAATTAATAACAGAATTTTAAATGAAAAAATTTTAAAAATGAACATAAAACAACTCTAAATAAAACATGGATCAAAGAAAAAATCTCCAGAAATTAAGATATATTTTGAACTGCATGAAGAGAAAGATAAAATTTATCAAAAATTGTGGGATTCATCAAAATCCATGCATAGAGGGAAATTTATGAAATTGAATACACATACAGTTATGTATCACATGACAACATTTCAATGACAGACCACATATAATATGGTGATACCATAAGATAATAATGGAGTAAAAAAATTCTTATAACCTAGCGATGTCATAACCATCATAATATCATTGCACAGTGCATTTTTCACATGTTTTTCATAATGCTGATAAAAATATCTCTGCCATTTTTATGAAAGAATAGCATATACAGTTATGTACAGTACATAATACTTGATAAGTATAATAAATGACTGCTTTATGTGCTTATTATACTTTTTATCATTATTTTAGAATGTACTATTTAGACTTTTAAAATCTTTGATTGTAAAACAGTCTCAGGCAGGTCCTTTAGGAGGTGTTCCAGAAGAAGACATTGTTAACATAGGGAATGACAATTTAATTTGTGCTATTGTCCCTGAAGGCCTTTCAGGGGGAGCAGAGGTGGAGGTAAAAACAATGACATTAATGATCTCAACCCTGTGTAAGTCTAAGATAATGTTTGTATGTGACTTACTTTCTAACAACACAACAAAAAAATGTTCAGAAGTTAAAATATTAAAAGTGGAAAAAAATGCTTATAAAATAAGAATATAAAGAAAATAGTTTCATACCAATGCACAATGCATTTGTGGTTTTGTTTTGTTTTGTTTTGGTAATGGGGATTTAACTTAGGGATGCTTTACACTGAGTCACATCCCCAACTCTTTTTCTTTCATTTTGGGACAAGGTCTCACTAAGATGCTTAGGGCCTTGTTAAATTGCTGAGGCTGGCCTTAAACTCGTGATCCTCCTGCCTCAGCCTCCTTAGAATCTGAGCTTACAGGTGTGTGCCACCAAGCCCACTGTATTTGTTTTAAGTTACATATTGTGACAAAACAATAAAAATGTTAAAAACATTAGTTTATAAAGTAAAAAGCTTTACAATAATCTAAATTTATTATTGAAGAAATGTTTTATAAATTCATATAGTCTTATAGTTTCAAAGTCTGTGATTACATAATAGAATCTTCACATTTACTCACCATTCTCACTGATTGACCAAGAGTAACTTCCAGTTCTGCAAACTTATACTTAAAATGAGTGAGTTGTAGAGTTTGTAAATTATTCCTCAGTAGTTATTTTTCTAAAAAAAAGTCTAAAATGTGTAGTTTATTATGACTACCTCTTATTAAAATATTTAGTTTTTATAATTTAAAAAATACAAAATTCATACACAGAAATGTAACCCCTGTTTAAGAGAAAATTATGTAAATAGAAATAGATTGTGCAATGTGCTAGATGTTAAAAACAGTTCATAACCCTTTAAAAATGCTAATAAAGAACTTCAGTAAAAAAAACAAAGTACAGGTTTTAAAATAAAAATTGGCTGAATGGCGTTTCCAAAAATCAAAGAAGGTAAGAGAAAAAGAAAAATTGAAGATTGACCTTTACCAATATTTTAGTCTGAAGAACATAAAAAGGAAAATGACTTGATCCTTGGTAACAATTGGATCCTTGGTAACAATAATATCAAGCATTTAATATGAGCAAATAATAGCAAGCAATAAAATAAATGCTATTTTCCCCTCTTAAGATCTTTAAAAGAGAAACTCATGAAAAGGGAAATCATAACATTTTATTGTGGGGTTTATATTTTCTGTAGAAGGAAAAATTTTATCAACAATAGGAAAAAAAGTAGTAAAGGAAATTTTGACTAGCAACTTTCTATGTGATTATAAAATTTTAGATAAAAGAAGACATTCTACTATTTGCTTTATGCTTAATTCATGCTTAATATCATGATGTCTCTATGCTTGAGGAAAACATATGTTAGCTACTTTCTGTAAACTACATGTATAATAAGGTGGGAAAGCAAGTTAAAATCTCCTTACAGACACTTTTCAGTAGCATATGCACTCACTGTTATTTGTTCATGTTTTAATAATAATATTTTAAATGCATAAATATAATTTTTCATGTATTTCTGTTGAATTGGCAGTTTTACTATATATTGTTTACCTCTTCCCTGCATAATCTAAATTAGCTCAAAATCTCTTTCATCTTATTATTATTATTATTTTATTTGAAAACCTTATGCTTGTCATAGAAAATAAAATTTATCATGTAAGCTGCTTAGCATTTTCTTAAAAATATTGTTAAATATTATGATTGGACAACATAATACACATAAGTATTTTAATCTGTTATAATTTAGCATTTAAATGGGATTTATAAAATTTGTTTAGTTTTTAATTTAAACTATCTTTGTTGTTGTTGTTGTTGTTCATTGTTTGTTTGTCTTTGGTACCAGAGATTGAACCCAGAGTTACTTAACCCCTATCCCCAATTTTATTTTTTGAGACAGGGTCTCTCCAATTTGCTGAGTGCCTCTCACCTCTCTAAGCTTCTGAGGTTGGCCTTGAACTTGCAATTTTCCTGCCTTATCCTCCTTAGTCGCTGAGATTACAGGTGTGCACCACCACACTGGCAAGTTTTCTGTTTGTTTTTGTTTTGTGTACTGAGGATTGAATCCAGGGGCATTTACCACACTAAACTACATCATTAGCCCTATTTATTTATCTATTTATTTATTTATTTATTAGCTTGCTTACTTACTTTTAAATTTTTGAGACAGAATCTTCCTATGTTGCCTAGGTCCTTGCTAAATTTTTGAAGCTAGCCTCAAACTTGCCATCCTCCTGCTTCAGTCTCCAAAGTTGCTGGGGTTGTAGGAGTGTGCCACCATGCCCAGCTTCAATTCTCTTATTTCTGTACTAGTGCATATATATTTAGCAATGCATTATGTGACTATTACATTATTATTTATGATGTTTTGGTTCATTACTGTTTTTTTTTAATTTTTTTTTAGTTGCAGATGAACACGATATCTTTATTTTATTTATTTTTATGTGGTGCTGAGGATCGAACCCAGTGCCTCACTCATGCGAAGCAGGCGCTCTACCACTGAGCTACAATCCCAGCCCTCATTACTATTTTTAATGAGTAAATTACTATTATTCTTTTCATAGAAGGTATTTTTTACTTACAAAATACAAATAAAAGCATGTAGGAAATACGTAATTTGTCTTATGATATTAATAGCAATTTGTTAATGAATGTCACATGAAACTTCTGAGTTATGAATTCCTGCTGCATAATGTACTTGTGTTAATAAAATAGTGATTAAGATTAAATTATATTTCTAGAATACTACAGTTAGATTTTCCAAGTTGTCTGATTAATGTGAACAAAATTTTATTGCTATTTACAGTATTATTTCAGATCACCAGAGTTAGGCACCTCTGTTAGGATATGGATGTATATACAGAACATAATTAAATATAGAAGTTTATTTCTTTGAAAACACCATTATTCACATTTTTCAAAGTTTTGTAATATTTTTAAATATCATTTTACTTGACTTTGAAAATGCCAAATTGCCTGAAGTTTCATATTGAGACTAATGAGAACCAACTGTGACATGCTGACCATATTTTCAGATACACTGCTAGGAGTATTTACAAGAAGCATTGGCAGGATGTTAATAGATTCCTGACACTGAAGCGAGAACAATATCAACGTCTATGAAGGAATAGAGAACATACTAACTTAAAATTAAGGACTTCATCATTCCTTTTCCTTTAGTTCATTTTCTTTAAAAAAAAATGCAGCTAAATGCACATTTTTTCAAATTTCTCATTTAAATATTTAATTTTAAAACACACACGCATATACATATGTGTGTGTGTGTGTGTATAATTTTTTTTTGGTACCAGGGATTGACCACTGAGCCACATCCCCAGCTCTATTTTGTATTTTGTTTAGACATAGGGTCTCGCTCAGTTGCTTAGCACCTCACTTTTGCTGAGGCTGGCTTTGAACTCACGATTTTCCTGCCTCAGCATTCCCAGCCACTGGGATTAAAGGAGTGTGCCACCACTCCTGGCCAGGTGTTTAAATATTATTACTTCCAAAAGTACTTTTGATTCTTATTCCGGTCAAGATCTTTGTGCTTACGAACAGGACTCTCATCAGGTCCCATGGACTTAAATAAAATGGTGAACATAAAGTAATATTTCAGATTTTTAAAGACTCTCAACAATCAATATTAAGGAGTATTATTTAACTGCTATTGTCTGTTATTTCATGAGGCTTTATGATCAGCATGAGCAAATTGTTAAATAGCAGTACATTCAGATGTGATTACATCAAATCGTATTTCAGAATTTGTGAATAACAGTAAAACTAAACAAACGTCAACAGGAACCTACTGGAGACATTGATTTGTACATAAGTAGTCTTCATCAGTTTCAACAAAAAACATTTTTTTCTAGAATCCATGTGATGAAGGTCAATGCTGATGCTACCAACTATATTTTAAGTATGCAGTTTTAGCATATAAATGGGAGAGCGAGAACATAAAACAGAACATTACTTTTTTTCATTCATTTTGAATGAATCCCAAGGAGACATTACATCAGAGTAAGAATTCATTTTTAAAGCCATTAACCACATAATTATTAACCTTGCTAATACACAGTATTGGGTTTTACATATAAAGAACCAGGCCTTCAAGCTACTATTTTACACATGTCTGAAGATATTTAATAAATAAATTAAATTGGTTTTAGGTACAATCCACAATCTTCATTTACCCTAGACCTACTCATTATATTCTTGCTTTCTAAAAATATTTATCTTAACCTTGGATATATTTCAACAGAAGTCTCTTTAATCTTTATTTTTGTTTTCCTCAACAGATTTCTTGAGAGATAATTATATGCCAACTTTCAGACACTGGATTTAAAGTTGGAAAATTCTATTAAAGTCTCAATCTTATAGGGTACAGAACATGCATTGAACTAAATATAGCACAAGACAGAATAAAACAGGATGTAGAAAATAAGACTTGGGTAAAAAAGTACACTGTGATTTTTTTCCCCATAATGCTTTTTAGAAAATAAAATTAAAATTCCATTAATGTGAAAGAATATTATATGTTGTATTAGCATCTCTAATGTGTGTGTATATAACATCTACATATTCATTTAACATTGTTGTTTAATAAAGACATATAAAATGTATCTTTGTTATTTTATTGTTTTAAAAAGAATCTCATCAATTAAATAATTATTTATCAAATAATTATTAATTTTTATATAATCAAATATATCATATAACCAAGAAAATTATTTATATGCTTTAATACATCACATAACCAATAAACTAGATTATGGCTCTAATGGTAATTAAGTAATTGGACTGATGTTTATGCCTCATTATTAGTGATCTGAAATAGTTTATTAAAAATATTCAAGTCCACTTGATATTTACTAAATTGAAAAATTATGTTTTATGATAGCTGCTATATTTATTACATTTCATATAGTAAGCCTAATTATTTCCTTCTGTTATAATTCCAATTTATGAAAATTTATTAGATATTTAAAATTATTAACATGTCAATTAAAATATTAAATGGTGATAGTCTTACTGAAGGCAGCAAGTACTTTTAAATATCCCATGATTTTAACTTCAAATTCAAAATTGATTTTCAAACCTAATATTTTTGTTTCATTATCTAAACAAAACATATCCCTAAATCGAGAATAATTTAATTTCTTTATAGAAGTAATATGTATTAAAACATCACATTTTATTAACAGAAGGTATCATTAAATGCTAAAGAATGACAATTCTATTGAAGAAATATAGCTATTAGGAAAACAAGTTAGACATAGTAAACAGAACCATAAGATTATGTCTATCAAATTTTAAAACAAGCATGACATTACTCCAAACTTTACATTTGTTGCAAAGTTGCTAAGATGATATGGTGGCATTGCATTTGCATGCTCTTCTCATTTAACATTAACTTAAACACATCGCACTGAGATTTCAATTTGACAATTACTCACACAGTGGATTTTTAAAATTTCTTTTACCACATGTTTTTAAATTCAGTGTAGTTCATCTAAGAAGACTATATCGAATGAGAGATATCTTTTTCTGTGATCACCACTCAGAGATGGTGTCCTGAGAATGTAACCTGAGTTTCCCCAGGTCCTTCCCTAGATTTAGATGTGTCCTACACTTGGTTTAATGTTCTTAACTTTTTAAATAGTGTTGCATTTCTATTTTTTACTGGAACCCTCAGCTCATGCATATTGTCCTACTACTGTATCTTCTGTCATTTAAAAATAATTATTCATTTGAAAATATATGGCTTATATTTTCTGTTTTAAAAATAAGCTGGAAAAAAAAGAAAAAATATGTGAGAATGACTTGAAATTAATGAAAGATATAAGAGGGAGTCATGGTTCTCATTGTTAAAATTTGAATTAAAAAAGGCTTCATTCTTACTGCAAGGATGACTTTGAGTTTCTTCATGGCATTAAATTAATGCAGATAGGCAAAGCCACAGGCCAGGACAAAATAAAAAAGTATAAGAACTTCAGAACAACTGAACTAGTCTTTATTAAGAAAAATATTTGGCTATAAACATCAATGGAATTTATTTGAAGTAATTAACCCATAAGGTCATTAAGATAGAATCTGGTTGAATTACCTTACCAGAGAAACCCCTGG
Organism: Geosciurus inauris; assembly: GCA_004024805.1. Lineage (NCBI taxonomy): Eukaryota > Metazoa > Chordata > Mammalia > Rodentia > Sciuridae > Geosciurus > Geosciurus inauris. Next base: position 67,881 of record PVHX01009045.1, on the reverse strand, counting down.
CAGCATGTCATGATTTTATTCCCATAAACTATAAACTACAAATCCGTACAAACAGGGAGAAGTTGGAAACAAAACCTTCAGGAAGACTGTATTCTCAAGGTCCAACGTAGACATAACCAGGAAGATGGTGAGTGATACTGCCCAGAGGACAGAGCCATTAGGACAAGGAGTACAATAAATATAGAAATACTTTCAAATTGAAGGAAAATGATGGGTGGTTGCCTTCATGTGCTAAACAAGGGCAAGAAAGTTATAGTGAATCAAATATCCAACTTGAGAAGTTAATGAAGAATTAAAAAATAAATCCATGGAAAATCAAAGTAAAAATTTAAAGATAGAAGCAGGAATTTTTGAAATGTAAACAACAAAGGTAAGATACAGAGGAATAAAAAACTAGTCAGTTAATTAACAGGGTGAGATTTTATAATAAAATTTTCATATTATAATATTAATGATAAGCCAATACACATTTTGGTATTTCATAATTACATAACAATTTATGACATTTGTTTGTCACAGAGAAAATGAAAACTTTCTTTCTGTTCCTCTAAAAAATAAAATTAGGCATTGGACAGATTTTGTCTATGCCAGAGGAACTGCTATTTTATTCCATTTTTTTACAATTCTGGAAAACATAATGATTTGGTGAGCAAAATATGTACTTGGTCACAGAAGAAATTGACAAAACTTTTTAAAGACATTCATTCAGTGTCATGGTCAGACTATTCAATTTAATAATCAATAGCATTGGTGCAAAAAATATAAATTTACCATAAAACCCTGTGTTGTAATGCTTTACACTAACCATAGAACCAGAATTAAAATAATCTGTTATATTACATTCCTTGAGATTTTTTCCTCCATTTCATGTCTGAAAACTGTCTTCATTGTAGACAGGTTACACTGCAACAATGATTGGCTAAGTTCAAAAGTCTGTTGTAACCTGTAGCTTAGCTTCCCTGTCACTTTTTTGGCTTATCTCTCTGCTAAGCTCGGATTCCTGGCAGTATTAAAACTATCACTGCCATGGATATCTCTGCTGCTGGAACCACTATGACCATCTTGTTTTCATGATTTGATAAAGTACTGGCCTCCATCACCATACGAGCCAGAGCTTCTACCTATAAAGTCTCCAAAACTCATAGGTCCAAAAGTTGAAGATTGGTTTTCAAAACTGACAAAAATCATCATGGTTCCTACCACTTCCAATATTGCTTTCATCACTAAGAAATCCATTCTAGCCATTCCCACTGCCACCACATTCCTGCAACTCTTTCATTCACCTTGCATGGTCTTACATTGATGCTTGTATGTATCTCTCCCACAGTGGCATAAATAACAAACTCAATCTCTAAATGCTTGGTGTTTGGATCTGTTGTTATTACCCCACGGCCTCTGACTGTTCCCTGTTGCTCAAGATGGCTCCTTAAACTCCCATCAGTTCTTTTTTTGTTTTATTTATTTTTCTCAAAAGTTGCATTTTAATACGTTATCAAACATAACAGAAAAAAAACAAATTTTCAGAAGCTGTACACACTATTCACTGAAAATATTTGTTGAGGCAAATAGAAAAAAAATTATTACAATCATAATTTTTCTAACTTTGCACAAAATTATAAGCAGATTACATTCTTCTTTTTTTTTTTTTTTTTTTCTTTTCTTGGCACCAGGGACTGAATTCAGGGACACTCGACCACTGAGCCACATCCCCAGCCCTATTTTGTATTTTATGTATAGACAGGGTCTCACTGAGTTGCTTAGTGCCTCACTATTGCTGAGGCTGGCTTTGAACTGGTGATTCTCCTGTCTCAGCCTCCCTAAGTGCTGGTATTACAGGCATGCACCACCGTGCCCAGCTCCCATCAGTTTTTTCAAAGCTCAACTCTTTGACAAAGACCTTAGGCAGCTATTCAAACTCTTTTGGAGATTCTAACTTAGACATGAGGGGAGTGGGAAGACGGGATTTTCTGATGTTCACTCTGGAATCCCTGAGGACAGAAAGCAAATGAATGTATTTCAGAAGTTATTAAAACTTTGGAATACCTTTTCCAGTCTTTTTCTATGTGTGGCATTCTTTCTTTCTTTCTTTTTAAGTAATAAAATGAGTAAAAATCTCAGCCCTTTTCATCCTTTCTTCTTATATCTGTCACATGAATGCAGGTGAAAATAAAATATGATAGAAACTAGGTTCTATCAAATATCATGTAAAGAAAAGCTAATGATGTGAAGACGCATTTATTGGACTATTTAACAAAAGATTTGGAATATTATTTCAAATATTATTTGTATAGTAGCAAATATGTTATTAATAGTAATACAAAAATAAATATATAATCAAACATCCTGCCAACACATAAAGAAAGCTTATAATGGAATATTGGATACTAAAAATAAAAGAAAGAAAGATGTTAAAATAATTCAGGGAAAAATTTTTTAAAAGTTAAATAATATGGCAGGACGACATAAAAAAATTGCTCAGATACTGATATATGTTTCCATAAAGCAAAAATAAAGTGTCAAAAAATTGAACGAAAAAAAGCAAGAAAGAATTTTTGTAAATATAAACAATTTGCCTATTTTTTAAGATTATGATATAAAGATGAAGCATGAGAAATCAAGAACTGAAAGACCAGAAATTTAGAAATTTATAATTAAATATATGAATATCAGAAGACAATTCAAATGTCTAACACATTATTATTAAAATTTCAGAAAGAGGGACATATTAACAAAGAAGAATAAATTATCAAGAAATAACAGTGTCTCTAAAATAAAAAGATAGAAATCTCTAGAATGAAATAGCCCACAGAGTGACCTGCATGATTATGAACATAGACTCATACAAAGATCCATTGTCATAAATTTCACACTAAGTATAACATTCTCAAGTTTCATCCATTTGCCAGCAACTGACATAATTTCATTGTTTTATGATTGAGCAGAATGCCATTGCTTATATAAGCCATATTTTCTCATCAAGTCAAGGGTCAAAAATTTTCTCTCTTATATGGAAGTTATGAAGAAAAAAGAAAAAAAAGGAAATTTTGTGAGAATACCAGGGAGATCAGTAGAGCAGAAGCAGAGAAGCCAGGAGAGAGGAGGATAGGGAAGGAGAAAATACTGGAGATCAAAAGTAAGAAAAATGTGTTCTATGCATTTATCATTATGTCAAAATGAACCTCTCTGTTACATATAAAAATGTGCTAACTATAATAAAGATTTATCAGAAAAGAGGCAAATAAAAAAGTGAGAGCTAGAAATACAGACAGTATGCCCTCTCTCTGATGCACTGCGATGATAGAAAGCCACATAAGTGTGGGACCTTGATTCAAGTTGTAATACTACCTGTCAAGGAGATATGACAGACATTTGGGTCAGGACACTTAGCATACATGTATAGTCCAACATCCCCCAGCACTTCTCCTGCCTTTCGTTTCAGAACTTAGTTCAGGCCATATTCTGATTTCTCTCTCCTGTTGAAATAGTTCTGAATAAAGTCACTCTTATCTTTCAGGTTTCTTTGATGTAATATTTATATTAACAGTAGCTATTCTAAATGTAGCTTCATACTTTTGTCCACATACACAAGTGTTTTCACAGCTCCAGGGTTCAAAATATACCGTTACATAATTCTAATCCTAGGACAGTCTATTCTCACTCTGCTTTTAGCAGAGAGCCTTGGTAACCATTATGATTCTTTTATTTTCATTACATTTTTGAGATCAGTAAATACATTGTCTCTTGTTTAAAGAATTATTAATACAATCCCATCAGCTATAGCTCAGTCTTATGTAATTTTTCTTGTTATACTTTTTTGTCTTGAAGAAATATAAATTTATATTATTTTCATGTTTTCTCTTTAGTACAGTCATAACTTAATTTGAATTTGCTTTTATTTCAAGACATTCATTTATATAGAAACTAAAATAGACTTATTCATTTTGTAGAAACTAAATTATATTCTTGCTGAATACAAAACATCAACCATTCAAGGTCTCTGAATATGTTTGTGTTCCTTATAACCTAGTTAGAAAATTGATGTTTTAGGATTTAACCTACTAGAGTCCAAAGATATTGAATCAGATATGAAACATTAACAATGTAAAAAAAATTACAAAATATATGATAAAATAAGTAATATGTTATCAAATCTGTTTGCAACATAAATTCTCAACTTTTTAAATTTAACATGCAGAACTGAACATTTTCTTGCTGTGTTGACTGCCCAGTACAGCAGAGGATATTGAGTACATCCATAAATGTCAGAGATATCCCCTCAGTTGTCACCAGAAATGTCTCTAAACATTGCTAAATATCTCCTGGAACTTAAAATCAACTCCCTTTGAGATCTAATAGTTTGAAGAAACAGGAGATAGGTTTTTTTCAGTACTATTAAGAACTTGTAGAGTGTTATATAATAAGTATCTCAATAGAAAAGAATTTTAAATGAGAAAAAAACAGCCATTGAAATTGTTTATCATCTTGCTGCCAAAACAAAGAAAAACAAACAAAACCCTCAAACATCAGTATTCCAAACCAACAATATTTTTTTTACTTAAAGTTCAGGGCATAAGCAATTCAGACTGATCTCAACTTGGTGTTTTTTGGGCTAGGTATCTTTTTCTCTTGGCTTAACTCAAGCTGGCTGGTCTAATATCATCTCACTTATGTGGTACCATGGCTGGTTGTGGCTGTTCTGTCACATATCTCTAGTATTTTCCATCTTATTTATATCCTATATTACTAGACGAAAAGTTCAATTTATTCCAATCTGGATAAGAGAATGAATTACAAATGAGATATCGTTAAAAAAAAATACGGCTTTCTCAAATATGTGACAGTGTAGTACTATTTTGTATCACTGTTAAATAAATATGTCCTATAACATAACTTTTACGTCTATACCCTGAAGTCTTAGGAACAACACAACCTTCCTTACACACCAGATTCAGAGATCAATCATCTGAGAAAGAAATTTCTGAAGTAAACATAATTGTCAACCCATTTATGCATGGACCTGGAGATTAGAGTCTGCTGATTTAGAGCTGATTAGTTTTCCTTCTGGTGGGAGCAAACTAGAATTGATAAGCCAATATATGTTCCCAAATTAAGACTGTAGTTGTCAAATTCCAATTATGTATATGTTGGAAATGGCAAAAATGTACACTAGCATTTTCCTTAATATATACCAAATATGAATTTTATTTACTTTGCATTAATTCTGTCATCTTCAAGAATATTACTTTTTTAGTTTACAAATCTCTATTGTATTTTCATCATGTGCGTCACAGGATTTAATATGTAGATTTTTTGTCATATGAAAACTTTACAGCCTTAAAATTTCTAATAATTACAGACTGTTTTGATAATTTATTACTTACCATATTATAAGTTAAAACATAATATAATTTTTTATTTTTTATTTTATATAATAATAAATATATTTTCATGAAATAAAATTCTATTGTGCCAATATGAAATGTGAAAAGAGTGGTATTTTTCATTATTCTTAAAAGTCTTTTTAATGTCTTGCTAACCATTAGATAGGTTTAATTTCATATCTTCACATTAAATCTGTTACAATATGCTGTTTTGAATTAAATGTATAAAGAAATCTAAGCCTCACATTGATGTATAGTTGGAAAGAAGAGGAATATTTAATAGCCTTTAAAAGTGGGTATTTGTGTACATCTTTTTAATATTATACTAGCATGTGACATTCTAGTTTCTTAAAGATTAGCTGAACGGAGAATCAAAAACCAAATTAATGATCATGATGTATTTCCTTACTTTACAATTCCTTGATCTATACTGCAATTTAAATATATCATTAACATTCCATGGTCACATAACATCACACTTTCTTCATTTGGAAAATGATTTTTATTTTTAAAATAAAATAAATTCTGAAATTCTATTATCTGGAATTTAACGTCATGCAAAATGAGGAAAACTGGAATTAGCTATTTACTGAATTTAAAAGAATAATAAAATATACACAAACATAAAGCTGCTGAAATATTTTGATAAGTAAAAATAAATTATTTCATTCCCACATTAACCTCATAATAGTTTCAGTTCTTTAATTTCATATACAAACACAGCCATAATAAACTATGTAATTCACATTCCTTGCATAGATAAACAACTCGACAGAATAAGACAAATTTATTTTCAGGAATGCTTTTTCTTTCTTTATCATTACTTTTTGGTATTATGCATTAAAGAGTAGATTGATATCCATTATTCTACTTGACTTCAGGGTATGATTACACTTCCATAGCAATTTAAAGATGCAAAGCAAAATTGAAAATGGAATTTTCCAGGTAGGGGCAATGGCTCAGGGAAGCAGGAGTGAAGCTTCAAATAAGATCAACACATGTTCCTGGGTTTCTCAAATCATAGCTTACAGGTTCTCCTGGGACTATGTTGTCACAGATACATTGATAAATAGTGCTGTGTGAGCCACAGCATTGCTCTAGCCACAAGACTTTTAGCCAATACTATCAAGGAACAGAACAAAGCAAAGACCTCAGCTGAGACTCATGACCTCTGGATACAATAAAGAACCAACTTGACAAATGTACCAGTCAAAGCTTCTCACCTGATTTTTTTCTAATTTTCTCATTTTAATCACAGACAATATCAGTCATTTCTGTGGTTAAACCTTTGTGATTTAACCTTACTTCATTAATTTAGGTAGAAATCTTCTTAATATGATTTACAGCTATAAAGTATTGCTTTATTTAAAATCTATTCTGCCCATTACCTTTTTATTAAAAGTGTAACCTGGTACTAAGGAAAAAAAATCTCATGGAGAAGGGTGTAATGCAACCATGTGATTTTTCTGTCAAATTCAAATCTCGAACAATTCATTTGAAATTGAGCAGAGAGATCTGCTATTGGCTTATAATGATGTTATATGATGTCAGTCTGTCTGCTGCCAGCACATCATATCCTTTCCTATCTTGAAATAAAGCTAATAAGCTAATAAGCCTTGCTTTGGAGCTCAACGTATAGCACAATTATTCTTTTTTTATATATATTTATTTTATTTATTTTTATGTGGTGCTGAGGATTGAACCCAGTGCCTCATGCATGCAAGGAAAGCGCTCTACAACTGAGCCAACAATCCCAGCCCACAATTTTTCTTTTGACAACTTCCATTTATCTAAAATCCAGTAATTAAAAAAATTTGTGGCATAATTACAATCACATTTATCACTACTACCATTAGTTACATTCACAGATACAAATGTTATCTGAAGACTGTATATCTTCTTCTGAGAAGTTTATTCAGCTCCTTAGCTTATTCATTGATTGGGTTGTTTGTTTTTTTGGCGTTAAGTTTTTTGAGTTCTTTATATATCCTGGAGATCAGTGCTCTATCTGATGTGTGGGTGGCAAAAATTTGCTCCCAGAATGTAGGTTGTCTTTTTACCTCACTGGTTGTTTCTTTTGCTGAGAAGAAGATTTTTAGTTTAAATCCATCCTATTTATTGATTCTTTTATTTCTGTGCTTTAAGAGTCTTGTTAAGGAAGTTGGAGCCTAATCCGAAGTGATGAAGATTTGGGTTTACTTTCTCCTCAATTAGGCACAGAGTCTCTGGTCTAATTCCTAGGTCTTTGATCCACTTTGAGTTGAGTTTTGTGCATGGTGAGAGAGAGGGGTTTAGTTTCATTTTGCTGCATATGGATTTCCAGTTTTCCCAGCACCATTTGTTGAAGAGGCTATCTTTTCTCCAGTGTATATTTTTGGCATACATGAGATATGTATGCCTAATATGAGATAACTGTATTTATGTGGGTTTGTCTCTATTCTATACCATTGGTCTACATGTCTATTTTGGTCCCAATACCGTGCTGTTTTCGTTATAACATTTTAATATAATTTAAAGTCTGGAGTACAATTGATAAATATATGAAGAAATGTTCAACATCTCTAGCAATTAGAGAAATGCAATTCAAAACTACTCGAAGATTTCATCTCACCCCAGTCAGAATGGCAGCTATCCAAAATACAAACAACAATAAGTGCTGGCGAGGATGTGGTGAAAAAGGCACACTCAAACATTACTAGTGGGACTGCAAATTGGTTCAACCACTTTGGAAAACAGTATGGAGATTCCTTAAAAAACTTGGAATGGAACCACCATTTGACCTAGCTATTCCACTCCTTGGTTTATACTCAAAGGACTTAAAATCAGCATACTGCAGTGATGCAGCCACATCAATGTTTATAGCAGCTCAATTCACAATAACTAAACTATGGAACCAAACTAGATACCCTTTAACAGATGAATGGATAACGAAAATGTGGTACGTATACACAATGAAATATTACTCAGCCTTAAAGAAAAATGAAATTATAGCATTTGCAGGTAAATACATGGAACTAGAGAACATCATGCTAAGTGAAATAAGCCAATCCCAAAAAACCAAAGGCCAAATGTTTTCTCTGATAAGTGGATGCTGATTCATAGTGTGGGCTGGGGTGGGGGGATGAAGGAACTTTGGATTGTGCAGAGGGGAGGAGTGGGGCTGTGGGGATAGGAAGGACAGCAGAATGGGACAAACATTATTACCCTATATACATATATGATTGCACTACTGGTGTGACTGCACCATGTACAGCCAGAGGAATGAGAAGTTGTACCCTATTTGTGTTCAATGTCAAAATACATTCTACTGTCATGTATAATTAATTAGATCAAATTTTTAAAAATAATCATTAAGTACAAGGATAACTAAAAATTGTTATCTGGAGAACTAACAACCTGAAGAGAATGCTTTCTTTTTGCAGGATTTTGCCATGTGTGTCAACTTTTTACAGAATTCCCTAGATAACACATCAAAAGCTCTGGCATGTATAATTTTCATTTTTAAACTCTTCAATACTGACATGCAATTACTATTTGGATAAATATTTGATCTAAAAAATGCCATACCTATTTGTATTGTAATACTGAATAACAGCACTTTGAAAAGTGAATTCTGGTACAAAATGCTGTGCTATAACATGTAGTTCAGAGGTATTCAACTAACATGAAAAATTGAATTCAAGCAATGTATTAGTTTTGTGTTATTACAATAAGATATTGAGGACAACATATACATATAAAGATAAAAGGCTCATGGTTTTGAAGGTTCAAATGCTTGGTTTCTGCATAGGCTAAGCTCTGGTGAGGACAGTGGATGTTGACACACCATGACAAGAGCTTAGGTAGGAACAAACTATTTGCATCTTGAATCATCATCAACAGCAATGGAGGTTTAGGGGGAGTCCTATAATACCTTGAAGGGCATGGCATCAATGACTTAAGAAATTTCCACTCTTAAAGGTCCACAGCATCTCCCATTATACCCACACTGGGGACCTAGTCTTTATATATGGGCCACACTCAAATTATTTCTAAGCCATAGTAAGGAATGTTCTCCCAGGACATGTGCAGATATGTTCAGTTTTAACACAATTATGCTTTGGGTGTAAGTTCTGAGATATTAGACACAATTTATCAAAATATTATAAATAGAAAATAAACCATTAAAATTTACTAAAATTAAACGAAATAATTGCCTTAATAATTAACAGCAAAGAACAATTGGTCATATAGATTATTCTCTTTAAAGAGAACAATTATATTTGTTCACAGCTCAGATTAATAAAGAAAAGTGATTTAGAACACTTTAGTATTCACAATAGTAATAATAGAAACTATGATATGTATTTCCAATGTCCAAAGTATTTTGATTGTGTGTAAATAGTTTTCTTTGGTAGGTTGCTACAGCTATGTAGCCTTTACCTAGTTTTTGTTTTTATATAATGACTACTGTGACTTTATCAAACATATTGCCTTTGCTTTTGTTATATAAGGGCAGAATGGAGATTTTAAAAACAAAGTGGGTGAGTTATACAATGAATTGTGCTCCCACTCTTAAATACATACATAGAAATCTTCACTCCAACTACCTCAAAATATAATTATCATAGAAGATAGTCAGTCTGTTACAGTGGCCCCAATTGTGTAAGAAGAGGAAATCTTTACACATGGTCACTGGCACATATTTGCACAGAGAGATGGTTATGTGAAAACACAATGAGAAGGTGACGACATATAAGCCAACACATCAGGGTTCAGAAGAAATCAAGACTGATAATAACTTGACCTTACATTTCTAGCCTCCAGAATTGCAAGAAAGGAAGTTCCACTGTCTGGGATACCAGTCAGTGGTGTTTTGTTATGGCAACCCTAATAAAAATAATACAGTAAGGATATTTATTTGTAGCATACTGTATGTGCTAAGTATTCTTCTTGTCAAAGAGTAGAATTTAGCAAATGCCAAAAATATTTTGGTAGTTTATATATTGAATCAGAAACTAATTGAACCAGTTTTTTTAAAAAGTTATTTTAACAGTATTCCAAACATTACTTCAAAATTCGAAAATTCCATGTACTTTCTTTTTTATAATTTTTGTTTTTGTTACTGAGGATTGGACTCAGGCACTCAACCACTGAGCCACATCTCTAGCCTTATTTTGCATTTTATTTGAGCCCTAAAGGTCTCACTGAGTTGCTTAGTGCCTCACTCTTGCTGAGGCTGGCTTTGAACTCATGATCCTCCTGTCTCAGCCTCTGGAGCCTCTGGGATTATAGGTGTGCACCACTGCACCCAGTTTACAAAATTTTCATTTGCTATTTTGAGTTATACATAACAGTAGAATCTATTCTGATATATTTATTCAAGCGTGGAATATATCTTCTTCTGATTAGGATCCCAATCTTGCGCATGTACACAATGGTGACATTCACTGTGGTGTATTCATATATGTACACAGGAAAGTTATGTACTTTCTGACTTCTACTTCCTTGGTGCAGAAGAATCCACTATGAAATATATGCCTGAAGTAATCTATTTCTCAGAGAAGTAAACATAGAAACTAAAATATATAAGAACCATAATTTCAATGCTCTTACAAATCCCATTTGTTTTTATTGTCATATAGCTGTGATCTGTGAGATGCACAAATTTACATCATTATAATGACACAGAAAATATTCTTATATCTAACTATTTTATGTCACCATTGCCAGGTTGACTTTTTCCAGTTATCTTGTCAATTTTTGCTCACATTTTCAGAATGATGTCCATTTATGTTGAACTCTAAATGAATTAATGAAGGACTCTGTCAGATGTCTTTTGTAAAATCAATAGAAAATGCTTACTGATGGTGCAAAATAATATTCCTTAGTTCAAATTAGTAATGTGTAAAAATGGAATGCATTAAATAGAATATAAAGTAATTAAGATAACATGCAAAAATATAATAAAATGATATAAAATTAAATGACACTAGTAAGTCATTAGAAATTTACATTTTACATAAATAATATTACCTAATATTTATGTACTTCTCATGCATGAAGGCCCATACTAATATCTCTAAAAGGTTATGATGTTTAGAAATATTATATATATATGATATTATCTAGTACTTAATAAGAACTTACTATGTGTCATAGTCTATATTAAGAATATATCTATAAGCTGGGCATGATGGCGCACGCCTGTAATCCCAGCACTTGGGGAGGCTGAGACAGGAGAATCGCGAGTTCAAAGCCAGCCTCAGCAATAGCAAGGTGCTAAGCAACTCAGTGAGACCCTATCTCTGCATAAAACACAAAATAGGGCTGGGAGTGTGGCTCAGTGTGGAGTGCCCCTGAGTTCAATCCCCAGTACCAAAAAAAAAAAAAAAAAAAGAATATATCTATAGTATTTTAATTAACCTTTCCATATTTCTTGTGAATTTTAGAATAGTACAGAGAAATTTGAATTTAAATAACTTGTCATATTTGCAGATCTGTTAACTTTCTTGCTGGGATTTAGACATATGGCTTTGCAGCTGGAGTATTAAGTTTCTCAAACACTAGCCTACACTGCTTCTCTAACATGTTAAATGAATATATTCCAAGGAGAAGACCAAACATATATTTGTGACAATTATACCTGAGAAGTTAAAACAACACATTTGTATATCGTTGTTAAGAACTACTAGAACCATTCGCACTTTTACTTGTGTGAAATACAACAATAATACTAACGTTTTTTGTCAACATAGAGCACTCCCTTATGAAATGAGTCTAACACAAACAGCTATGCATTATTTCATGTTTTACTGATGTCTTTTAAGAAAGTTTTAGTCAATATGAACATAAAATTTTTTTACAGGTGTCGCTTTCACTAAAAGAAATTTCAATAGATTTGCTCATTAGTTCTATGTGCAAGAACTAATTCTAGAATAATTTTCTAGATCATCAATAATCATGTAAAGCATTAGATCAAAATATTTTGGATGGAAAGAAGGGAGGTGAAGAAAGGGAGGGGAAATGGGAGTAGCAAAAATGGTGGAATGAGATGGACATCACTACACTAGGTACATGTATGAAGACATGAATGGTGTGACTATCTTTTTTGCAACCAGAGAGATGAAAAATTGAGCTCTATCTAGGTACTATGACTTGAAATGCATTTAAAAAATTTAAAAAAAAAAACAACATAAAAAATCAATGACATGTGAGAAATGGAGATTATTCATAAAAATAAAAAATATGGGCTGGGGCTGTAGCTCAGCGGTAGAGCGCTTGCCTAGCATGCGTGAGGCCCTGGGTTCGATCCTCAGCACCACATATAAATAATAAATGAATAAAATAAAGATCCATCAACAACTAAAAAAAAAAATATGCAGTATGTAGGAGGCAGAGAAAGTAGCTCATGGGTTAGAGAACCACCTTTAGAAGTTGTGATTGGAATAGAACAGAGAGAAAAGGAGTAGATCTCAATTTATGCAACAGCTAAAGTTCTTTACCAGGTATTTATGAAAGTGAAATTGTCCCAGGGGCCTTTGGTCACATAAGAACCAAATTTATATTTATTTTGTAAGGGACTCTCCCTTATTGATCTATCTTGAATAATTTAATTAAATATATTACTTAGGAATTATGATCCAATTTATCAGAATACAATTGTGTGAGTGTGTTTATGTGTAAATAGATGAGAGACAAAGTAAAGAGTAAATTATTTTAATAGTTTTGATCAATAAATTTGAAAATGTATACCTGTATCAATGAATTTTCCTAACACATCTTGCCTGATATCACACTTTCTGAAGATCTATATTAGTTGTTCAAATTTAAATAAGATTATTGTCTAATTAATTCGAAATAAAATCATCCCAATTTTCCAATTAGTATTCCTTAGGTTTCTATGAAATGAAAATAATTGTAGGGCAATTTTAAGTTTGATTTGTAACCCACAGCACTTGTTTTATTGCTTTAGAAAAAATTTTTCACATTCAGAACATTTTAATACATTTATAAAAACATATCATTTTGTTATCATTTGTTTTTGATTTTAAGGGAATTTAAATCCAAATCTAAATTATAATTTCTAATATAAAGTTGATATTTTAGTACATTTGGCATGCACTTTCTTCATTAATTTCAATCATTTCTGTTTAATCTGTACTGTCTCAGAGTCCAGCAAACCTTTTGGTTATTCCAAAGCCAGGACTGATGCTCACCATCTAATATGTCTGTTAAGACATTTTTAGTTAATATGAATATAAAAATTTATTTCACTAAAAGTGATTTAATAGATTTGTTCATTAGTTCTATATGTATCAATTTTTTGGTTCACCAATAATTATATAAAGCATCAGACCAAAATAGCAAGAACATATGTTAGAAATGGAGATTATTCTGAAAACAAGTCTAAAAACCAAGTCTAAAGTCTAGCTATATTAGTAGAAATGATTAAACTGCAAGAAAGTATATTTTCAGTATATGTTTCTCTAAAACAGTTGCATTTTCACACAATCTTCAACAAATCATTTGATAGTGTTCAAAATATGGAATAAAAACATGTATACAAGTTCTCTGTTTTTTTTTTTAAATAATGTGCTATTTTTTTTTATATCTTTATTTTTATGTGGTGCTGAGGATCGAACCCAGAGCCTCACGTATGCAAGGCAAGCGCTCAACCGCTGAGCCATAACCCCAGCCCCACAAGTTCTCTTTTTTTAATATTTATTTTTTAGTTGTAGGTGGACAGAATATTTTATTTTTATGTGGTGCTGAGGGTCGAACCCAGTGCCTCACACGTGCTAGGCGAGCACTCTACCGCTGAGCCATAACCTCAACCCCATATAACTTTTCTTTGATATTAATATGAATCATGCAAAAATAGAATTAATGTATTTCTGCTTATATACAAATACTGCCATTTTATAAATACAGGTAAGTCAATGTATTTTAAAATGAATAAGAATATACATATTTTCTTATGTTCTTTGAGAACTATTTATAACAGTAGATATCTTTAACATATCATAATGGAAACATTTTCCTTGTGGAACATTTTATTACAATGAAATAATATAATTAACTGCTATAAAAAGTGAGAATATGATCAACTTCCTGGGCATAATTTTCAAAATTTAAATAATCAAAAAGATATTTTCGGAAATACTTCTCAAAGTCCCTCCTCAGGCAAATTGGCTCAGAATCAATTAAAAATATCATTGCGAGTTAACTTCTTGTAACCAAAAAATAATCACTTTCAAAATATTCTCTCAAATATGAGTAATAAATGCACAATTTGTTCTCTTTCCATCATAGATAATGCTTTTGAAAGGATGGTACTAGAATTAGGAAAAGCACTAATAACAAAAGAATATTTTCAAATTTTAGCTAAAATATTTTGGTAGCAGAATGACAATTCTTGAAAGAGCTTGATAATTAAGAGATGAAATTCATTCAGGATATTGCTTCATTTGTATATGAAATTGAACACTCAGACTTAAAGACAAGGAAAACAATTAGCATATATTGAACATCCACTTTGTGTACTGTCTGATGCTAATTGCTATATCTGTTGAAGTGCTGCAGTGAGCAATAATATATGGAAAATAAAGATGACATTTGCAGCTTATATAGGACAAAGATAATAACAAAGATACATGAAATAACCATTAATTTTATAACACATTAATTTAATGACATGATTTTCTCCATTTTCTAGATGAAAAATACCACTCAAAAGTAAGTAACTCACTCATTAGGGACCATACCACAAATCAGTGTTAGGTTCCAGTTTGGACTAAAGATGTAATATTTGTTAGAAAATATTTTCTATAAATAGACTGAGATATCATATGCATATATAAAGAGTCAAATTTACATTCATTTTATAAGAAATTATCCCTTATTGATTTAAATTGAATATCAAATATATTACTTGGGAATTATGATCTAATTCATCAGAAAGAAACTGTATGTGTCTCTGCATCCTGATGGCACCATGAGGTGAGCAGCTTTCCTCTTCTGGGCCCTTCCCCCATGATGTGCTTCCTCACGTTGGGACCAGAGCCATGGACTACACTGTCTATAGCTCGAGACCTCTGAATTCATGATTCCAAATAAACTTCACATCCTCTAATTTGCTCTTGTTAGTATTTTGATCAGAGTCAAAATGCTAGCTAAACAGTTTGTATTTCAAAGCCATAGAGATGATATTATTTATTCAAATAAACTATTGATGATAAATGAAGTTTTACTTTGATGTAGCTGGTAGGTATTAGTGAACTGCCTAATATAGTTAGGGGTTTCTATATACAACAGAAAATTAATCTTATTTTATTATGACAATCACATCATGAAAAATTGTTATAACTTCTTACAAACTCTGAAAATAAACATAGTATAAGAAAACTTTAAGCAATATCAGACTTTTATACAAGTTTGCTTTTTCTATAATCAGTGCACACATAATTACAAATAAAATACTTTTTACTACAATATCATTCAGGCAAAAAAATCTATCCACATCACCCCCGGCACAGTGCTAAGTCATAAAGGAGTTGCAAAGAAGGGTGAATTTCTTTCCTTCCAAATCACATAAGAAAGAACAAAAAGGGGATTTTTAAAACATATTGTCTTAAAGGATAGTTTGAGTTATAAAATATGTATGCATCGTTACATGTAACATTCTGTACTTTAAACAATGTAAACAAGTAAAATTCAAATTTATGCAGTTGACACCAACTAACACTAGCTTGTTCATAGACTAGCAACATACTATCAGAGCCAGGTCTCCCTCTGTTACAATGCAGAACTCTAATATTTCATACTAAGTAAAGAGAACATATTCTTTGATATTCTTTTCTCTTCTCCCCAGATAATTTAGGAATTATTTGAATTATGGCCAAGCATTAAACTTGTCCAGGGAAGGCAGATTCTTTTCCTAGGAATAAGATGTGTAATGCTTTCTCATGGATTCATTCAGCAACTATTTCAGTGCCCTAACTTGATAAAGAATACCAAACTTAACTATTCACAGATTCTATCCTCAAATCACTTAAAATATAGAAAAAAAGTCAGGTAGTGAAATTCTGTGAAAATTATTGGAAAAGATTCTACAAGATAGTATGGGGCACAAAATAAAAATGAGCCAATTCCATAAACAGTTCAGATAAACATCCACACAGGAGAGTTTTATCATAACTAGCCTCTGGAAGAGCATGCATAATGTAGAATCAGAAGAACCAAAAAATCAAAAGATATCCATTATCTATTATTGTAGCAAGTTTAGAAAAACAATATTATCCACTGTCTGCGGGTGAGAAAATTACTGTTATTTGTAGGGCAATTTGTTAGTGAATATTGAAATTAGGAATTCAGCTTTTGGTATAGTAATTCTACTTTAGTCTACTTGACAGGAACATGAAAAATTGCTGTTGTGGAATTATTTGTATATTTAAATAAAAAATATAAATGAGTATTATTATTAGTGAATAAATTATGGAATCAAATATAATCCAACCCTAAGGAATAACTTAAAAAGCAAAAAAAAAAAAAAAAAAATCAGATGTGTTAGAATACATCTATGCCATAAATTTATTGAATTGTAGAATGATGTGCATGATACCATGTTTTAAAAATAAATATATGTTTGAATTCTCTTGATACTCATCACAGTGCATTTCTATCCAATTAAATATTCTTTCATAGAATATCTTTATGCTCTTGGATTCCTAGGAATACTGCCTCTATTTGAGATAGGCAGTAAAAGTCCAGCACTGACCTCACCAGCTCCATTTTGCCCTTCTCTGATCCTTTTGGCCTTTGCAACTTTTTTATTCTTCTGAGCCACTTTCTTGGAGTTACCTTGGACTCCAGGAACAATAAGATTGCCTGACAATAGTACTGTGTGCCCTCAGGAAACAACACGGTATGCGAGCAACCTGCAGTCTCAAGGGAAACTAGTGAAATTCTGTTACCTCCTCCCTGCCTCTACCTCTAATACAACCCCTAGCTACTTACTAGCTATAAATATCAAAACCCCAGAAGAAAGCATGGCTTATTCTTGAAGGGAACCCACGTTTTTTCTTTCTCTTTGAGTGTGTAGTCTTTGCTTTCCTAAATAATTTTCTATGTCTCAATATCTAGCACATGCTGCAATTCTTTCCTGTTATGTATGTCGAAGACCTGTTTTCTTTAGTTGCAGACTCCTCTCTAGGACATCCTTGAACCTTGATCAGGTTCCCCTCCCTATGGTGAGATTGCTCCCCTTAGTGGGGGCAGTTACTCCATAATCGAAATTTGGCTGCTCTCCCAAGCAAGACCAACCATCTCACTATGAGAAACAAATCATCCCCTTAAAAGTTTCGTAGAACCAGTCCTGAAATAATGCTCCGCCAGACCTACCCTTCCCAAGATGACCTACTCCACTAGCTATGAAAATCTTTCAGGTATGCAACTCTGTCTGGTAAATGACACAATGCGCTGTACTTGATGTGTATATGCATCTGGAGTAGTGAGGATATTCTCGTTAGGGTGTTGGGCCATGGGATGAGTGGGTACACCTTTGGCTAGATTGATTACTAACAAATCTAGACTCCTGCCAAGGGAAGTAACTTTCCAAATAATGGGTTTGGGCCTCTGCCCTGGAGATGTGCAGTTGTACCTTAAATGTAAGATACTGCCTTGGCTTAGCTCCTCCATAGTTTTTAGGTGCTACAATATAAGAGCAAAGGAGCTGCCCAAGCGAGCTTCTTTCCACCCTTTTCCTTCATTCTTGCTCCCTTTCCCAAAATGGCTATACTCTTCCCCAAATCATACACTCTTTCAGTCTCTAAAGACAATAGTGCTCCACCTACCCCAATTCCTGCATCGCAGGCTATGTTCTGTCTTTACGATCTTGGGTTCTTTGGCATTTATTAGGAAGTACTTCTGTAACAGTAACAAATTTAGTAGTTGATCACAAAACTTTGTTTCATGCTCTGTTCATCTGTTGGGGTTTAACTGAGGCTCTGTGTCTTTACTCTGAAATAAAGCATGATAGAACAGTCTTCATATGAATTATGTTCAATATAAAAAAACTAATCTGACTTCTTTATAATTATTTTTCATGTAGCTTCTTCAAAAATTTTAGTTGCATATGTGTCTCATGTATCTATTGAACATTGCTGTCTTAAAATATACAGCAAGAAGTGGTTTTAAGCATACTCCTTCCATATAATAATGCTCATATATCTTCTGTTATCTAGAGATCACCCAAGACCTTATTTATAAATATTTCATTCATTGCATATGTTCAGTTAGTTTAAGTTGCTAAAAGCAAATGAAAATGAACAAAACCAAGCTTTAAAGTTGGAAAACCTGACTATTAGAATCAAAATAGACTATGAGGCAATGTGCCTGGTATAACCTGATTTTGCTCCTGTTTTTGTATTTCAAATTTTTCCTTGGTTTGTTGAGTTCATTTCTTTTCTCCTTCCAGGTCTGATAAACTGACCTCAGTGTTCCTCTCCTATTAATTCAAGAGTAGCTTAGTGCTTGGATCAGCACTGCCTGGCACAGGGGTAAATGAGAAATGGAACTATTGATATGCAAAGAAGGGCAATGTGGTTAGATTAAAGACAGTAGGCTTTTGGCCAGCTACTCCCAACATGGCTCATTAAAAATTCCCACTTGTTTAACTACAACAAAATATTAATGAATTTGTGGAAGAGAGCTTAACAATGCTCAAGAATTAAAAAATGATGAAGTCTGAAGGGCATACGAATAATATTTCAATAAATTTTCTTCAACACTCAAGCTCAAGTATGTGATGTGTTATCTCTTATTTTTATGAATCTTTCCTTTGTTGTAAATGGACACAGTGTGACTTTTCCCATGAGGAATGTTTAAATTGATTCTGATAAAATGTCTTGGAAAGTTGCCCATTCTTTAAAAATTTTAATAAAAGAATTATTGAATGACTGAGCAAATTTGGGTAGCAGTGATTTAAATAAAGACTACATTAGTAGACAAATTATTTTTAGTCCCGAAGCATATTCAAACTGAGAATTATACTGAATGTATGTAGGTAAATAGAGAGAAGACTGATAGGTATGTTTAGACTATAAAGAAGAGAAAATAGTGGGTTTTTTTAAATCTGTAAAATATTTACATGAATGTGAATTTTATTTTTTACTACTGTTATTCATCAAACACATAACTGAAATTTATTTCTAACTTTGCTTTTAAGTGTGCATTTTTCAAATAAAAATTATTATGAAATACTTTCATGTGTAAAAATAGAACAAATATGTAAATTAATGCTTATATATCTTATGGTAGCCACTAAACAGCTCTATATGAAAAGTATGTAGAGTGTAATTCTGCATTTACATTAACTATGCATAGTTTTTTTGAAAACAATATAATTTACAATGCAATGTTTATGCCTAAAATACATGGGAAGCCCTTTGGAAGATTTGTGATGTACCAGATTTATGAAGAATGAAAATATATTTTGAGACCCCTGCATTATTAAACAGATAACATTTAAAATGAATGATAAAACATTCAATTTTGTTGAAAATAGCAGCATAAATATTAATAAAGTTATTGATTTAAAAGTAATTATATTTTTATAAAAAAGAAAAGAAGTTAATAATTCATGTTTGGTTCTTAAAAGACTAAGAAGCTTGATAAAGTCCTTCTTACCCAAATTATGAAAAAGGAAACAAAAATATGATGAGAAATTAGGTAAAGAAAAATCAATGATATACAGATAAAACTGTAGGACAGTGGTTACTTTATGTGAATAGTAAGAGATATCTTACTCTATGATAATGTGAAAAATTTATTATGAAATGGGATTTTCTAGGAAAATGAAATTCTTTAAATTGAATTAAACCAAAGGAGAAAACTTAAAATAACTGTGAGAATAGAAATTTAGCAACCATTCAAACATCAAACCTTTAGAAAATAGCTATATATAAGCAGACGTTTTAAGTCTTAATGATATATAATTATGATAAAGTTTGCTTTATTTATAACATGCAAGCAGAAAATTTTAATTATTTCTAAATTAATGTGAAATTGATGCAAACACTTTTAAATATATATTGATTAAAAATAAAGACACACAAAATTGATATCTATGTTTACAGAGGACACAATTATATCTATTACTATTAAATATAATTCAGTATAGTATTAAAAACATACTGCACCATATTTCTTCCAAACTCTTTCATAGCTGTGACCAAAGGACTATGTATCAATCATGAGATGTTAGTTGTTAGATGTGGAAATTAAGGAATTTTTTAAGAACAGATACTTTTTTGACGCAGCCACTTCAATGTTTGTAGCAGCTCAATTCACAATAGCTAAACTGTGGAACCAACCTAGATGCCCTTCGATAGATGAATGGATAAGGAAACTGTGGTATATATACACAATGGAATATTATTCAGCAATAAAAGAGAATAAAATTATGATATTTGCAGGTAAATGGATGGAGTTGGAGAATATCATGCTAAGTGAAGTAAGACAATCTCAGAAAAACAAATGCCGAATGTGCTCATTGATAAGTAAATGCTGATCCATAATGGAGGGAAGGACATGGGAACAACAGAAGAACTCTGTTCACAGGTGTGTAAGGGGGGAGAGGTCATGGGGACAGTAAAGGTGGTGGAATACGATGGTCATCATAGCCCTAGCTTTAAGTGTGTCTGCACGTGTGTTGTGATTCTATATCACTTACAACCAGAGAAATGAAATATTATCCTCCATCTGTGTACAATGAATCAAATTGCACTCTGATATCATGTAAACCTAAATAGAACAAATAAATAAATTAAAGTATGAAAGAAAGAAATAATTCGATGAAGGTAAAAAAAAGGAGAGAGACTTTTGATTTTTGTCCTTATTTTCTGTTTTCATATAATCACATGTGATTGTTAATGCTTCTGTGACTGTCTCAGACCATGAAGTGATCTCGGATAAGAAAACCACATTGCTTGTTGATAATAGAAGAATACTGGTCTAATTCACACATCATAGCACTATTTGACTATCTTATTCTTTGAATCTTTGTACCTGTTTAAGAAATTTAATTTCTAATTTACTAAGCTATTATTCTATGCTGACTCTTATTCTACAGACAAAACAAAACAAAAACAAAAACAAAACAAAAACTCCTAATGTCTTAAATTTGCTTTCAACTTTGAGACCGGCATGAAAATATAAGAAGGTAATGTGTAGGGAGCAGCTAATAAATTGAACTGCTAAATGTAATAGATGTAAAATATGAGAAGTCTCTAGATTATTTAAATTTTAAACATAAATATACCAACATTTTTTCTGTCAAAATAAAAATAGAAAAAATTTGTTAAAATTTAATAGAGAACAACATGATATAGTGACCCATAATTTTTTAAAACATGAAGCATTAAATATAGGTCTGATGTGACTTACCTTAGACAGACTGACAGGCATAAAAGCAAATGTTCAGCTGACAGAAGTATGTGCAGGGTAACAATCAATGTTGTGAGTGCTTTTTAAAAACCTTGGACAAACTTTGTTGGTGGAAATGAAAATGATTAAAATAATATGATAATAATCTAGCTTTATTTCTCTTTAACTTTGCAAAACAGATAAAAATAGCAAATATATTCTATTCTTCCACAATTCTTATTTCCTGCTTATGTTGTGGAATCACTAATTCTGCAAATATTCTGGTATTACTTCTTAGGTAGTTCTTACAATACAGTAAGCGCAACTTTCTCACAATATAAAATAGTCTTACAACTTATGGAAATATTCCAGGGAATAAAGAAGGTGAAATGTTTCAAAGCTTATATATAAACAACGATTTCAAGAATTACTATATGTTCCCCAAAACTATAGTAAATTATGATGTGAAAGTAAAAGTGATTTCTTACATTAAAATATTGACTGGTGATTAATGCCACACTGTATATTAGATTCTAAATTTTTATGAGAGCTGTCTTTGCTGGAAGATAATGTCTCCAAGTGACCTCCCAATCTAAGGAATAAGCTAGAGTTCCCAATTTAAATATGCACAAGACTGAATGATGATGAAGTCATACATAACTGCCAGTGGGGTTTTAACTGAGCTTTGGTTAGATTATGCTTGTATTGCTCTAATTAACATTCACGTTTGTTTCCCTATTTGCTGAATGATTTATTGATGTTAGTTGCATTTTTTGTGGGGTTTACAGGGACTGAACTCAGGGGCACTCAATTACTGAGCCACATGCCCAGCCCTATTTTATATTTTATTTAGAGACAGAGTCTCATTGAGTTGCTTAGTGCTCGCTGTTGCTGAGGGTGGCTTTGAACTTGCTATCCTCCTGCCTCAGCTTCCCAAGCCACCAGGTTTACAGGCCTACACCACTGCACCTGGTTAGTTGCATAAGTTTTGAGTCATATAATCGAAGCCTAATTTTCCATAAATTTTATTATGTTTGTCATATCTTAGAACAAGAATTTTTTTTATTTAGGAATGCAAATTAAAACC
This sequence comes from Geosciurus inauris, assembly GCA_004024805.1. Taxonomy (NCBI): domain Eukaryota; kingdom Metazoa; phylum Chordata; class Mammalia; order Rodentia; family Sciuridae; genus Geosciurus; species Geosciurus inauris. Next base: position 45,009 of record PVHX01009045.1, on the reverse strand, counting down.
TAAACACTCATAATCTTGAAAAATGTTCAGCTTTAAGTACAAAATAGAGGTGTTTAGGAACACCAGAATCTTAAATTCATATGATAAATAATAAAATTATGAAGAAGTAACATAGATTCTATTTGTTTGAAAAGAATTTATGTGGAGAAGATTCAACTGAAGGTCAAGAGAGATGTACTAATTCTCTATTAATAAGAAGTAATGTCCCATACAGAAGGTGGCCTCCATTTCTACTACAAAATTAAGATGAGGCTAAGTATGTTTGGAATATAGATTACTTAGGATATACTTTATTTCTACTATGTACTATGATTAAAGTTATGAAAAACAACCCAATACAGATAGAACCACTAATGTATCACAGTTCTCAGGAATGATCCTCACCAAGTAAAGAACCAACTGATAGGCTTGCTGAATGTGAAGAGGATGTGGAATGGGTTGTGGGACAAGGTAGTTATGAAAGTTATGAATATCAGCTATGACTATGTGAAGACATGAGGGCTGTAACACTTTGTAGTTATTTTGCTTTATTTGTATGTATACATGTGTGTATGTATATATATATATCTTTTCCTTCCCTCGGTTATGCCCTGTATTTTATCTAACATGAGAAATACTAATAACAGTTAATTTCATATCACAGTATTTAAGTTAAATTTTTAAAAAAACATTTTCCAAGATTTATATTTCTTCTGACTAATGAATTGAAATGTTTTCAGTTGCATGCATAGCACTTGTATCATATTAGATGGAAGTATAACTTTATTATTGTCTTTTTGGAGATTAAATGTGGCATTAGGAGATGCATGCTCATTCCAGTTGGCGATGGTTGTACTATGATGCTCAATTTTATGAGTCAGCTTGGTTTGAATATAGTCCCAGTTAGTTCACAAATCAGTAATATAGAGGTTGCTATATAGGTAGATATGATTAAATCCATAATCATATGAACTTAAGTAAAGGAGTCCATTTTACAGCATCTCTAAATCAGCTTCTTTAAATCTCTGTAAGGCTGATTCCATTAGTGGGAAGGCCTCAACAACAGAACTGAGAAGTAGAAAAAATTCATATTACAAACTGCAGATTTAGCTCAAGTCCTCTAGTTCTAGTTTTCTTGCCCTTCCTGATATTCTGCTATATATAGCATAGTTAGACTTTCCTAAATAGATCCCTCAATTTACTAATAAAATTCTTTGTCCTAAATACACATTGGTTTGACTCTACTGCTTGTCTTAAGGTTGAACCATGACTATTACATGAACAATTATATACATTGAGTATCAATTACAACGTATATTTAAGTTCATACAAAACAATAAAAATAATAGTCCTGTAAAAATTGTACATGTTTTTGGATACCATGTGATTGTTAATATGTATATAAATTGTGTAATATTCAAATCAGAGTGGTTAACACATTTGTTACCTCATTTATCATTTTTTTGTGGTAAAATACTAAAAATTCTCTCTTGTAGTTATTTTGAAACATACACTATTGTTAACTAATCACTCTACTGTGCAATAGAACAACAGATGCTATTTCTCCTAAGTACAGCTTTGTACCCACTGCCCTTTCCCTCTCTACAGTTCTAATACCCTGGTAACTACTGTTATGCTCTCCATTTCTGTAAGAAAATATTTTTAGATCCTGCATATAGATATAATATTACATTTTTGTCCCTCTCTGTCTTGTTTATTCACTTAACATAATGTCTTAGATTCATTCCTGTTTTCTGACGTGACAGTATTTCATCTTTTTGATGTATACATAGTATTTCATTGTGTATGGATAGCATATTTTCTTTTCCATTCATCTCTTCATGGACACTTAGGTTGTTTTCATGTTTTAGCTATTTGCATGTCTTTTGTATTTTGGTCATTTGTATATCTTCTTTTCAGAAATACCTACTCAGATATTTTATCCCTTTTTAAATTAGATTACTTGATTTACACTCTGATTTGAGCTTCTTATATATTCTAGACATCAATTCATTGCCAGTTGAATAGATTGCAAATATTTTCTTATATTATGTGCATTGTCTCTCAAGTCTCTTGCTCCATTTTCCAGGCAGAGAATATTTTGTGGTTTCTTAATGACATAATCTCTATTTTTGCTTTTGTTGACTCTGCTTTTGGCACATTATTAAAATATCCTTGCACAGACCAATATTATGAAATGGTTGGGCTGTATTCTTCTATTAGCTCCATAATTTAAGGTCTTACATTTAAATAATTAATCATTTTGAGTTCCTCACTATTTTCAGTGGCAGAGATTTAGTTTTTCTTTTTTCTGCATCTAAATGTCCAATTTTCCAAAACCATTTATTTCAGAGGCTGTCCATTCTCCAATGAGTATTCTTAGAATCTTTGTCAAAAACTAGTTGGTTGTGGATACATTGATTTATTTCTGGCATCTCTATTCCATTTCATGTCTTTTTTGTTCCATGATATTGTGGTCATTATATTTTTGTAGAATATAAGATTGTGTGATGCCTCGGCTTTATTTCTCAAGATTGCTTTGAGTATTTGAAGTCTCTTGTGGTTACACATGAATTTTAGGATTGTATTGTATGACTGTTTGAAGAAAGTCATTCATATTTTGATAGGTATATCATTGATCCGCAGATTGCTTTGGGAAATGTGGACATTTTGACCATAGTAATTCTTCCAATCTATATGGATATAGATTGGCTGTGGATAGCTTTCCATTTTCTTATATCCTCTTCCATTTCTTTTATCTGTAGTTTACACTTTCCATTATAAAGTTCTTTCACATTTTTGGATAATTTTGTTCCCAGGTAATTTATTTTATATTTTATTTTATTTATTTTGGGGTAGCTTTTGTAAATATGATTGCTTTCCTGATTTTTTCCAATAACTCACTAATTGCATATACAAACTATGATGATTTTTGTATGTTGATTTTGTATGCTGAAGTTTTGCTGAATTTATTATTTCTAATACTTTCTAGTGGATTCTTTGGGAATTGCTTCCTCTAACATCATGTTTTTCTGACCAGAAGATAAATTGACTTCCTCCTTTTGAATTATTTGTTCTTTTCTTTTTTCTTTTCCCTGATCATTCTGGCTAAGACTTCTAATACCATGTTAAATATAAACAGGTAAAAGAGGACAATTTTATCAAAATTTTAAGAAAGCCATGACTCTTTTTAATTTGATTTCTCATATGAAAAGCCAACATCTTCTTAGTAAGAAACTAATGTACATCATCCCACTTTCAAATCATCCAAATGAGTCTCCTGTTTCCATTTTCAAAGTAATTGAATAAATCATCAATAATATTACTTGTATATTTATATACAACATAGTGTTGCAAATTAATAAGGACATTTTATTTACCATTGTTATCATTATTGATTCTCAGTTCATATTAGTTTATTTGGGCTGATCAGTATATTTAGCTAATACAGTTATCAATGCCCAGTGACATGTCATACTTATTCTTATATTCATCCCGCAATTCATTCTTTCAGTATTCAATAATCATTTGGTGAAAAATTGTATACATTCCAGATACTTCCTTTATTGCAAACATTATTGCAAAGACTATAAAGGTGTGCAAATGCTCCCTTGGAACTTACATTTCATATTGGAAACAGATTGACAAAAAATGATGGTGAACACAATGAAATAAGACCTGTAGTTGGAGTGTACCATGAATCAGATATAGGAGATAATTTATTCATAAAAGTTGGCATTATAGAAGTCCAAACAGTGTGCTGTCTCTACTTATATAAAGTAGTTGGTCATTAATTGTTTTTTCTTCTAGCATTATGTCCTTTTCCCTTCCTTTAAGGTTCAACTTTTTAATAAATAGAAGATTTTATGCACTGGTCTTGAATTTGCATTTTCTTCTAACACTCATGCCTAAAAATATTAAGAATGATAATATTTATTCAAGCTTGTGATCATTTTATATATATGGATCTATCATCCTTGTCACTTCTTTCAAAAAATGATCTATTACAGATAAACATTTTCATTTACTAGACTACATTTTACTCTAAAAAGTGAATGACAAATAAGCAAATAAACTTTAAATTTTTGACTAAAACTTGATACAGCAAAATTATGTAGAAAAATAAGGACAATAAAGCAATAATAATGATGATAGTAATGGCAAATTATGCCATGTCTTGTATTATGAATCAGGCACACATTTTAACAGTTCGTTACATATACATGAACTGATTCAATCTAGCCCATTTGTATGCATAGGTATAAATATAACTATTGTAATATGGCTTGTAAGTTAGAATGAAAATTTTAGTTTTTACAGGTATGTGTTAAGGAAAAGATTCCATATAAAATGGTTGAGTACTAATATATATATTTATAATTTTGTATTTAGTTTACTACCTTGAAATTGTATAAAACCAACATTTTTGTCTGGCTTGCTAGGGTTTTTAGATGAGGAAAAATATCAGAGAATAATTTCTTTTTTTTTTTTTTTTTTGGTACTAGAGATTGAACTCAGGGGTACTCGACCACTGAGCCACATCCCCAACCCTGTTTTGTGTTTTATGTAGAGACAGGGTCTCACTGAGTTGCTTAGCGTTTTGTCATTGCTGAGGCTGGCTTTGAACTTGCAATTTTCCTCTTAGCCTTCCTAAATGCTGGGATTACAGGCTTGAGCCACCATGCCTGGCTCAGAGAATAATTTCCTAGTACATTTTTGAAAGTGCATGTTCTTTGTTTGTCAAATTCATCTCATTGAAACGTTTGTTGAAAGTGTACATTTGCTTATCTACAAACAAACCCAAATATTTAATCTAATTTTTTTCCTTCAGAGAAGGCAACAAAACAGTTGAACTTTCTACAGCTTTCTTAGATTATGAATTTTACAGTTTGGAATCAAGTCAGCGATCATTAAAAATGAGTTCTAGTAGCCGGGCGCGGTGGCTCAAGCCTGTAATCCCAGCACTTAGGGAGGCTGAGACAGGAGAATCGTGAGTTCAAAGCCAGCCTCAGCAATGGCGAGGCGCTAAGCAACTCAGTGAGACCCTGTCTCTACATAAAACACAAAATAGGGCTGGGGATGTGGCTCAGTGGTCGAGTGCCCCTGAGTTCAATCCCCAGCACCAAAAAAAAAAAAAAAAAATGAGTTCTAGCCAATCAATGCATGCCCATACATTTATTCTCTCAACATATCTTTATTGAAGGCCTTTGCATTTCCCACTGAAATTGTATTACAGGCAGTTCCCAGCACAAATATTGATTTTGTTTAAAAAGTTATCTTACAAATATGAACTGACAAAAGAAAGAGAGAGAGAGATAGAGAGAAAAAGAGAGAAAGAAAAAGAAAACAGCTATTTGAAATTCAAAACACTCACTAAGCTAATATAAGCAATGGTTTCTTCAAAGAAAACTTATTCAAAAATCAGTTAGGCTATGATAAGTATATACTGTATGAAAAAATTAGGTTCAGCAGAACTCACATAGTATTCAAAGTTGTGATATCCTGATCTCTAGAGCACGGGCTTTGAATTTGCTTTCAAGCAATTTATCTTGTTTTGTGGCCTACCAAAATAAGAAATGGAGGTAAACATTTGTGGAAAAGAAAAGTAAGAAGGTGATGGTGCTCCTGAGTATTATTTAGATGGTATGCAGATTTAACTAATAAAATGTGTCTATCAATGCTAGTTTTGCACTTACTTTACAACCCCCCACTTTTCCTAGTGAATTGCTACCTTTTGAAGAAGTATTCATCATTTTTCTTTGTCCAACTGTATATTTCTGTTCCCCTTGGAATTTTTTTTTATGGTTTGGATATGAAGTATGGATATGAAAAGCTCCTGTTTGAGCCAAGGTAGGAATATTCAAAGGTAAAATGATTACATTATGAGAGCTGTGATCTTATTAGTGGACCGATCCACTTGATGTAGGAACTGAAAATAATGTAGCCCGAGAAAAAGGAAAAAGAATAGCCATGCACTGACAGCTTTCACCTCCAGTGACAAATATCTTCCTGGTGCTAATCGCAGGCAGGAAGGAATGTCTCACCACACTGGGGTGATAACCTTTGGCAGGCATTGACCTGCAAAAACACAAGACCCCAGACCCAAGAGCTCAACTTCCTGAGCACTAAAACTGACCATTTCATTGATTGATGGAACAAACCTCAAATTCCTAGGTGTCCAGGAAAATTCATATGCTAACCAACCACCTCCCGGGATAACCTATATTCCCGGTTATAGGGAATTTTTTTTGTTCGGTGGCTCATTTTCCACCAGAAAGTGGGTCCATCCTCGTAGATGTAGTTCTGTTCCTGAATAAAGCCTGAAATTATTTGTAAAGTTTTCTTTCTATCCGGTCTTTTTGCACTAACATTAATAACTTGAATGGACTACTGGGTAGTCACTGTGGCGGGATGTGCCTGGAGGAAGTAGATCCCTGAAAGCATGCCTTTGGGGATTATATTTTGTCCCTGTCTCTTCTCTTCTTGTGTTCATTCTCCCCTGGGCTCCCTCTCTCTCTCTCCATGAGGCAAATAGCTTTCTTTCACCACATCCTTCCACCATGATGTTCTGCCTCACGTCAGGCCCAGAGAAATGAGGTTGGTCAAAAAGGTACTGAGACCTCTGAAACTATGAACCTAAAATAAACTGTGCCTGTGTAAGTTGTTCTTGTTAGATATTTTTGGTCATAGCTGACTTGTACGATTCTGTCACCTTACATAATGAAGTAATAGGCAATTATTCCTCACTGCCATGATCAAACCTATTAAAAACCATTTGCTAAATGGAATGCTACAGCATAACAACATGATAGCCCTATGACTTGACATCATCTCCAGCTACTTCACCCTAGTTACAGGTTCTTGTTAGGTCTGTTCAGGGTCCAGGGTGTCCAATTGGGGGAGGGGCGGTCAGGGCAGCTGTGGAACGCAGGGGCCAGCCAGACGTTGACAGCACCAGTGGAGGCTCCTGTCAATCAGCGGGTTTTTCCTGGCTTATCCAGGAAGGACTCTGGCCTTCTCTTCCTGCCCTAAGCCCTCCCCTTCCTGACCGGGCCTTTTAAAATTGTCTGTATGCCGGAACACGCACACCATTCTCCCATACACTCGCTGATGGATGGGAGAGTTCAGCCTGAGAGCGTGTATTTCCAATAAAGCCTTGCCCAGCGGTTTTAATTTGCCTCCTTTTGGTCATCTGGCTTTTATAGTTCTTATCACCATATTACTTCTCCTATGCTGTACTTATATCCATTGTTACAGCATTCAGTGCATAGATTGTAAATTCTCTATACCTCTCCTCTTGCTTGGCTATTCTCTTGCTATAAGTGAAATTAATACAATCAGATTCTGACTTCTTCAAATATAACTAAAATGTCAATTTTGCTTCTGAAAATAGGATTTTGATATAAACAAATAAATTTTCTGGGCACAGTGGTGCACATCTATAATCCCTGCCACTTGGAAGGCTGAGGCAGAAGGATTAAAGCCAGCCCCAACAATTTAGCAGTTGTCCTAAAGAATTCAGTGAGATTCTGTCTTGAAATTTAAAAAAAAAAAAAAAAAAGGTCCGGGATGTGGCTCAGTGGTAAAGTGCTTCAGGGTTCAATCCCTTGTATCAAAAAATAAATAAATAAATACATGAATTGATGAATATATAATTAATGAACAAATAAATTATATTAGGATAATGTTTTAAGATATAATTTAGGTTGGAGAAATGTGGGATTAGCCAGGCAAATTATCACATCTTTCAAGTAGTCATACAGTAATTTATCAGTAACTAACCTCAAACTTACAGTGAGAAAATAAGATTAAGACCAATGGAGCCATAGAATAGTAGTATTATGAGCTTAATTAAACATTCTTTTTCCTTAAGAGCAGTCATAGCAAAATTAAATGGAAGATACAGAGAATTCCTATACATCTTCTGTTTCATGCATGTATACCTTCACCCATCATCAGCATACTTTACCAAAGTAAAGTACATTTACCAAAATAAAGTACATTTGTTGCATGTATCAACTAACAATAACACATCATTATCACCTAAAGTTCAAAGATTATCTTAAGTTCAACCTGTGAATTCTGTGGCTTTGGGAAGATACACACACACACACACACACACATACACACACACACACACTCACTCACTTACCATTACAGTACTACACAAAGTGTTTTTGTTGCTCTAAAGATCCTCTGTGCTCTTTTCATCTATCCTTCTTTACTAACCTTTCGTAATCACTGGTATTTCCAATGATTTGATAGTTTTGCTTTCTCTAAAGTGTCAAATGGTTTAAATCATAGCATGTAAACTGTAGAAATCAGCTGCTTTCTCTCAGCAATATACATTTAACTCCCCCTATATCTTTTTTGTGCTTTATAACTTGTTTATGCTTAACACTGAATTATATTCCAAAGATTGGGTACACCACAGTTTGTTTATTCGTTCACCTACTGAGAGACATTTTGGTTGCTTCTAAAATTTAGCAGTTATGAATAAAGCTGCAATAAACACCCATGTGCAAATTTTGCTTGGACGTACATTTTCAGTTCATTCATGTAAATACTGAAGAGTGAAATTGCTGGACCATATGGTAAGAAAATGTTTAATTTTGTAGGAAATTTCCAAACTGCTTTCCAAAGTGGTTGTATCATTTGGCATACTCATCAGCAATTTACCTATTCTCTTAAATCTTCATTTATTTTTATAATGGGATACTCTATGGCAAAAAAACTGGATTATGTTTATAGTAAATTTTCATGTTTAAAATTATGTAGGCATTGTATATATTTTATAATACAGCTGAGGATATATGGTCTTGCATTAAGGGAGACCATAACTGATTTAAAATCATTTCTATAAAGAAACTGTAAATGTTATCTTTGAAAATATTTAATTATAAGACACAAATGGAAAGTGAAATCAAATGGAAATTTAATGAAGTCTATTGAAAAAACATGGTAAATTCACCAATAGAATAAAAACTAGATAATAAAAGGAATAAAACATGAAAAAATAGTGGTTTCAGTGACAAAAAGGCACAGAAAAACTGATACACGTATAATTGGAGTTTCAGAAGAAAATATAATAACAACTAAAGGAAGATATATTCCATGCTTGTATAAAAATATCAAAATAAATTTTACTGCCATGTATAACTAAAAGGAACAAAATAAAAAGAACAAAGAAATTTAAAAATAAAAAGTGAAATAAAATTGTAATGCAAGAAAAAAATCCATTTTTGGCCATTTCTTCTTCTGGAGATAGCCCATATTTTCTCTAAAATGTGTATTCCTTGATTTTATTGCAAAAACATCTCTTGCCTAGCACAGTGGTTCATGCCTGTAATCTCAGCAACTCAGGACGCAGAGGCAGGAGGATTGCAAGTTTGAGGCCAGCCTCAGAAACACATATTAATCCCTAAGCTACTGTCTCAAAATTAAAAATAAAAAGGGCTGGGGAGGTAACTCAGGGATAAAGCAGCCCTGGGCTCTATCCCCAGTACAACAACAACAACAACAACAACAATCAAAACCACACGACATCTCTCTCTCGAGATTGCCCCTTTCTCCCTTAAGTATCTACTGAATATTTTCCTGAAAGCACGTTCTTTGCTTCTTTTCTCTATGTCCTTGAAAAAGAAAAGCTTTAAAAACCCATTTGTAAAAATTTTATATTTATTAATATTGAAAGACAGTGTAAGAAAATTTATTTAGAAATTAATATAAAGAAATATCTGTGTAAATTCTAGTATTTAGGAATGAAGACAATATTCATAGGGTCTCCAGGTGAATAAGTAGCAAATTATAGCAAATATCTGAGAATTGGATTTTCATCAAACATCTCAAGAACCATATATAAAACCAGGTAAAATGAAGAAGTTTCAGTGCAATCAAGAAATTGAATGCTGGACAAAGAATCCTGTGTCAATCCAAACAGTTATTCAGTGACTTCAAAAAACGTAGTTTTTAACAAGTAGGAATGCAGATAATACTACTAATATGAGCACTTCTTAAGAATTCCAAAAACGAATAGACTTTATTAGTTTATGATAAAACTTCAGGAAAATGAACAATGAATAGTAGTTAAAACATTAAATTTTAGACTTAAGATCTAATCAAAAGTGTGAATAGGGATAGAATAATAAATCCCCAATCTATAGCATAGATGCCACTCATGTATATATACATGCTAAATAGTAATGCCATTGATTTTATACGACAACATAATAAAAAAGAGGTGTCAAAAGGACAAAGAGAAAGGTACAAAAATATTCGGAATGTTTAACACACTATTATCAGTAAAAGGCATATAAAGCAGAGCAAAAGTAAGAATAGAAAAGAAATTCAAATGCATATATACATATATTCATAAACACACACACACAAAGATAGTCCTATGTATAAATCAGTACTTAGACTTTAAGAAATTTTGTGAATATTTGCCACTTCCTTCAGAAGTACAAATAGCATCCATAAAAAGTTCTTTTTAGACCACTGTTATGATTTAGATATGAGGTGTTGCCTAAAAGCTCATGTGTGAGACAATGCAGGAATTTCCAGAGATGAAATGACTAGATACTGAGAGATATAACCTAATCAGTGGATTAATCCACCAATTGTTTGGTGGTAACTACAGACATATATGGTGCAGCTGGATAAATTAGGTCATTTGGACCATACCTTTGGGGTTTATATTTTATCTCCGATGACCAGAGCTCCTGCTATCTCTGCTTACTGGCTATCATATCCTGAGCAACTCTCCTCTGCCATACCCTTCCACAGTGATTTTCTTTCTTTTGTGGGGCCCAAAGCTATGGAGTTGACTGACCATGGACTGAACCTCTGAAACTCTGAGCCAAAATTAGCCTTTTCTCCTCTATGTTGTTCTTGTCTGATCTTTTGATTATAGTGACTCAAAGCCTAAGTAAAACAATCACAAACAAGTCAAGAGTCAGTTCTATAAAGTGGAAATTCTGTCATCATCATTATTATATCTAAAATCAATATAAAATATTTTTCAAAAGCTCTTTTACACTCATTTCTTAAAAACTTGATCAACAATAAAAGAAAAATTCAAAATTATAGGATTTTTAAAAAATAATAAAGAATAATTAAATTTTATAATGTGTAGCATATATTTATAATGGTTGTCAGTGTAATTTGTGTCCTAAAACACAAATGAAATTGCAAGAAACAATACAATGGAATAATTTTCAATGATTTAATAATTAACACAAATCCATATACTTAAAGACTCACATTTTACAAGCATATGCAAGAAATTTTAATAACCATATATGTCCAATAATATATTAAATGTTCCAAAATACCAGATATGAAGAGATTTTTGTTTTTGTTTTGCTGTTTTCAAACTTTTCTTATTAAATAGGTATGATCTTGATGGAAAAAAATTTTACATGTAAAAAGTTTTTATTAATAGTAACAATAGTACATAGAAGGAATTATTGATTGCTTCAAATTACATTCTAAAATTTGGGGCATGTAAAGAATGCAGTAAGAAAAGACAAATGTCAAACTGAACAAATGTTTACAACATTAATCCCAAAGAAACAGCTGGTGTGAGTAATGCATTGTGTGTTTGCATAATGTGGAATGAAAAAGAAAATCGAGAAGTTACAAAAAATTGGAAATACGATGAGATAATTCACAGAAAGGTATGAGAATAACACATAAATATTAGAAAAATAAGCTAATGGCTTATACAAAAAAATAGAAATTAAAAATATTCTTAGCAACTCTTTCTTTCATATAACCAGAAATAAAAACTCAACAGTATGTTGAGTTGGAAACCAGGCACTCTTTTATATTTCTTCAGAAATACCATGTCTTATTCTACTTGGGAAAAAAACTTGACAAAAAACTAACAGAATAATAATGCTTTACTATTCAATCCAATCATCTTCAACAAGAGACATATGCATCTACGCAAAGTCAACTTTATTTGTAAAATAGGGTAAAAATACCACATACAGAGTGTTTTATTTTATGTTGATAAAAAGGAGAAATAAGAACATATCTGTTTATGTGTATATTTCTGAAAAAAGCAAAATTAAGAAGGGAAAAAGAAAATCAGACTAAACATGAGAAAGATAAATGAGAAACTAATTAAATTGGTTACCAACAATAGTAGGTGAGAACAGGGTAGAAAGGACTGAGGATAAGGTACAACCCTCAAAACAATTTTTATATATAATTTATTTATATAATGTATTTGTTATATATATTTTGTATTTAAAAAAATGTTAAAGTTTTAATATTCAATAAAGTAATACAAAATAAATTATACAACAAATAAAATCCTAACATGAACAGATAATTTTTTAAAAATAATTTTGGTCTAGTATGTAATGTCCAGGAAAAATTTATCTCTAAAAAACTCTTGGATTCATTTCAATATATATTATTTTGTGTTGTGTAATTTTTCAGCTTTTAAATTCTCTAAGTCCTGAAATACAGGCTTTATTTATAATGTGCAAGGTCTATGTTCAATGAAGTTAAAATTCTGGGATTATATGATATACCAGTTCTATTATTAAACATATTGAGTATGTTGACTGAAAGTTACATCAGGCATATTTCATTGAAACTCTTCTTTCAAATCCACACCACATCAGAGTATAACAATAAGTATCACTGATAAGTTGAGTGTTCTATAAAATAGGTTGCTTTCTACTTTATAAGCAATGATTCTTTACAAATACTTCTGATTGCAAAAATATGCACAAACTTTTGCTATTACATTATTTTACCCCTTGGTATAAATGTTTACTGTTCTCAATTTTTTCACTGCAAGGATAGTAGTAGCATAAATTCTATTACATTTGCAAATACAAGCAAGCATTAAAAATGATAAATTATATTGCTGCATTTGAAAATGGTCTGTTGAGGCTGAGAAGGAACTAGAGGCAATTAAGTACCTACATTTTTTCTTCATATAAGGTTTTATTTTCCATCTCTGTGTTTAATATGGAAATAAAAATAAAGTGAGATAAACTAATATTAATGATAATTTTATGTAAGTAGTGAAGGTGAAAAGTTCAACAAGCAATAGGAAAATATATTGAAGAAAAAGGTAATATGTGACAATGAATGTTTATCTATGTATTAGTTTATATGAATAGAATGCATCATTAATTGAGCTTGAGATCTGTTTTCACATAAGTCATTCTTTATATAATACAAAAAATAAAGTTATATTCCTAAGCTTGAATCTTTTCAGAAAAGTGTGTGTTTGTGTGTGTGTGTGTGTGTGTGTGTAGCAGGTAGGCAAGCAATTGCCTGAGGACCAATGAGAGAATGTATTTGAATACCTATCAAGTTCAACAGGCTCTTGTTGGCTGAATGCAGGAGCAAAATAATGATATAAAATATCCACTCTTTTCCATCTATACAATATATAAGAGAGCATGAGTAAAATACCAACTGCCAGATACAAGAAGAATACTTTAGCCTTGAAACTTAGGGAATGCTTAGTAGAACATCTCCTTTGGCCCAGTTACAATCTGGAAGTGATTATTTTCTTCCACAAGGAGAGATTGAAATGTAAACACCAAAGCCATCACTTGTTTAATGGCTTTAATTTTGGGAGGTGGGGCATTACTTGGGATTGAACACAGGGATGTTTTACCACTAAACTAAATATCCAGTCATTTTTATTTTTTATTTTGAGACAGTATCTTTTTAAGTTGCCTATGCTAACCTCGAACTTGGGATCCTCCTGCCTCAGCCTCCCAGGTCTATGGGATTGTAAGCATGCACCGCCATGTCCAGTCTTATGGGCATTAATTTATATACATTGTCTCTGAACAACCTTAAACTCACCAAAAAAAGTAGTAACTTAATATAAATTTAATGAAAATTTTTTTTATTTTAGAATATTTTTATGATTATAGAGAGTTTGAAACAGTATAAAGAACTTCATATACCTTTATCCATATAGTCTGCTAACTTCTTTATAGATTTCCCTTGCCAAATATATAGTATTTTTAGATCATGTAACAGAATTTTGCTGATTTTTATCTCATAATCTATAAATACTTCAGTGTATTTTATGCTAATGTTTAAAGCAACCACAGACCTAGGTTACTCAGTTTGAGAAAGGGTTCCATGAGTGAACCAGAACAACAATCAATCACATTAAGTTTAACAACCCTCTTCACCTCAGCCTGGTCCCCTAAAAAGGTAAGAAGTTACACATGAGGTACCACTTCTGTCTCCATTATAAAATTAAACAACTTTTTGAATTAATATCTGTAGTACATACAATGTCTCTTTGTTGATTTTTCTGTCAATTTTTTAGATGTGATAAGGCAGCTAAATAATCCTGAATAATTCCTTATATTCAGGTTTTCAGGCAGTCAGCCTTATTCAATCATAGTTCTTTGGTTATTCTGATGGATATATATTGCAAATGGATACTATAATTCAATAATATTATTTTTTGATGCTCAAAATGTCCTATATATGGCCCAGAAGCCTTTTGTGACTTTGATCGTGGCTATATCATTCTTAAAAACTCTTCCTTATTTTCTGACACAAAGCATTTTCTAGAACTGGAAATTGATGTTTTAAAGATGTCCCGTTTTTCAGACAATTGTGGAAAAAAATTTTTGCAAAGAAAGATCGTGGTCTTAATATGTCTATGCCAATTTAATGTTTCTGCACTCGTGCCCTTACAGTGGACAGAACAAGTTTCATTCACATGCACATAAACACACACCAAGGTGCTGGCACATATGTAGAAACTTTTCTCAATTGCTTTGGGTTTTGATGTCTTGATGGGATACTGCCACTCCCATCAACAAGCATTGAGATGACATTCATGTCATCTCACTGAGTTCTTCCATCATGCAAATTATTTTCTCATCTCTTCCATATTGATGCCTCACTCCTCCAACTAACTGGACAAGACATTGCATTCCCAAACAGAACATATACTCCACCTTCCCAGTTCAGCTTTAGTGCCACACACCCCTTCGTACCTATACAGATACAGATACTTTCTAACTATATCTATGTATCCTTTGACCAATGTCCTCCCATAACACCCTTTTCTCTAACAACTCCATTCTCAGGTAATCTTATACACTATTTCCACAAGATTTGAATTTTTAGATTCCATATATAAATGAGATCATAAAGTATTGTTTTACTATGCCTGGATTATTTACTTAGCATAATGTCCTTTTGCTTCACCTATATCATGGCAAAAGCAAAATTCCAATCTTTTTACGAGTGAATTATATTACATTGTATATTTATACTATATATTCTTTATCCATTCATCCATTATAAACACGTAGGTTAATGCCATATCTGTTATTGTGAATAATACTAAATAAACATGAGAATGAAAATACTTCTTCAGCATAATGATTTCATTGCCTTTGAGTATACACATAGTAGTGGGATTGCTGAAGCACAAGGTGGTTCTGTTTTTTATATACTTATATATAAAAATGATAAATTTACATATCATTTTCCATAATGACTGTTATTATAGTTCTGATCTTGAAAGTCTCACCAGTGGTTCAAAAATGACAGGCCCACCAACCATGGACTGAAATCTTCAAAGCTATGAGCAAAAAAATAAAAAATCATCCTTAAGTGCAATATATTTCTTAAAACTTATTATTATATCTAACTGTAATTTATTCTTTATAGGTTTGTTGAAGTTTATTCTTCTAATTGTGTTTATTTTTCCTTGACCAATGCCTCACTATACCACCCTTTCCTCTAACAACCTTTGTCTCAAGTAACCGACATTCTACTATTCTTTGTAAGCTAGTTTTGATGTGTTTTCTTCCAGTAATGGGAAAGTGAATAACAACAATATTACTTAACATTACCACCAATAATATGTAGTATTAATGCACCTATATTTTATTAAAATAAACATATGCATACACATAAATATGTATATCAATTTTCTTTAACTTTAGAAAGTGTTAATCACTATGTACATTCTTGGAATTTAATTTTAATTCTTCGAATCACTGTTATACTCCAATTTATTTATATCATTGTGCTTTACCTTAGTTTAATTATTCAATAGCCATATAATATTTTTTGCTTATTTATTAATTTCTCTGACATTGAGATTATTTTCTTGGATTTGTTATTATGAACATTACTGCTATTAAAATATTTAGAAATGTATTCAAAAATACAAATAGTATTTTTCCTTAGTGTACAGTAAAGATGGAATTTCTGGGTTGTGAAGTCTGTAGTTGCTGCAGTTGTATGAAGTATCCTCCAAAAGTTCATGTGTGAGACAATGCAAGAAAGTCTAAAGGTGAAATGATTGGGTTATGACAGCCTTAACCTAATCAGTGCTTTAAATCATTTGAACTGATTAACTAAGTGGTAACTGTAGGTAGGTAAGGTGTGGCTGCAGAATGAAGGTCACTGGGGACATGCCTTTGGTGTATACACTGTGTCCCTAGTGAGCTGATCTCTCTCTGCTTCCTATGTGCCATGTCCTGATCCACTTCTTCCACCACACTCTTCTACTATGATTTTCTGCCTCACCTTGGGCGCAAAGAAAAGGAGTTGGCCATCCATTGACTGAGACCTTTGAAAACATGGCCTAAATAAACTTTTCCTCTTCTAAAGTTGTTCTTGTCAGGACTTTTGGTTACAGTGGCAAAAAAGCTTACTAAAACAGCAATATTGCCTATATTCAGAAATAAAACCCACTAAAAAATCCCATCCAGGAGGTATTATCTGGTGACATAGTCTAATACATAGTTCTACCAGATTTTGTTATTTTTGTTAATTAAATGAATGTAAAAGGTTTGTTGCTTCAGTTAAGTTTAATGGATCATCATTTAGCCACAGATATAAGAATTTCAGTGAGTCTTTCCTTGCAGTTTTACTTATATTCACTATCCAGATAGACAAAACTCTTCTTAAGTATTTCAATTTTGCTGTTTTTCAAAAATTATAAGTATTGAGTATTGTAACTTATATATACATATGTACACACATATAAACTATTTTATTGTACATTAAAATGCTGCCTTCTAAAACTGCTCATTTTACAGTTAATAATAAGCATGGTATTAAAACAGCTTATTTTGAATAAGTTCAATTTTGATATAGTTCAATTTAATCTAAGTAGTTTACAGTCATTTGTGATTTCTGAAATTGTAACTTGAGTTCACTTTGACCAGCATTATATACAGTGCCATGATCAATAAGTTCTCATATTATCATTATAATGATATCATTATAAAATGATAATTAATTTGTGGCACAGCCAACTATTTCATAAGTCTATCCCATTTAACACTATATGGACTAATTATATAATAGACACATAGATCAGTGGAAGAGTATAAAGCCCTGGAATAAATTCATTAATATTTTATCAAAGTTGAAAAAGATTTGGACTCTTTATAATGGCAAATATATGTGCAATATAGATCAAATTTCTTAATTTGACACTTTAGATCACAATATATTGGCAATTGATTATATTTAAATGCTAATATTTTAACCTTAAATTTATATAAGCATATTAAAATCAATGTGTTATTTATTTATTGACTTAAAGATTTAAATTTTTAATATAAACCAACATATTGACTTTCTAAATCCATGATACAAGAAATTTCTTTATGATATTAGTAAACATTTAAACTAATATTAATAATACTATAGTAATAGCTAGATTTGGGATGTAGTCCCTTTTAGGGGTCATTCTTCAAATATTAGATTTTCATAGATAGTGTGTCATAATCTTATATACAAGAATTTCTTTGTGTAAAGTTTAATAGTTGGCTAATTCTATAGATTTTGTTGTTTTAACATATGATGCTATATATCAAAATGAACTGGAGTTGTTCTTCCTTTTAATCTTCTCCTTCCTTTCCTGAACATTTCAGTACAGAAACTATTAGGTGGTACTGACCAAGACAAGTGCCTATGTGTCTGGGTATGTTCACAGGGAGCCAAGATGCTCCACAACCTGGAATTAGAACCCAAGAAGAGTGAGCATGGTGTTCAAAGGAAAAAAGTATAGCATGAGTTCTAGGTTGCATGCTATGTTGGAGATCCATGTTGGGTGGGGGAAATAAAAGAGATGACAACAGCCCAGAGTATTAGAATTTGAGATGGGAGAGGAAGACAGCCACATGGGAAAAAGGTAATCTGGCTTAGAACATCATTGACAAATTAGAGTAAGAAGGATATAATTCTTGATTTAGTAACTCAGAGCAGGGAGTCAGACCACTAGTTCAGGTGATGAGGACATCAAATTAAGGGATCATTCCATTATTGGGTTTTGGAGCCAAAGCAGAAGGAGGACATGAAACAGGAGTTGGGAGAGTGGGGATGGGGGTGAAAACAACTAAAATGAACACTGTAGTATTGGATTCAATTTGGAGATATCAGCATGGATTCAGATATTTTATATTGTGTGCATCTACAATCACACTCACACATGAAATATACAGAAATACACACATGGAAACAGAAATAAACATGAATGTGAATGTGTATATATGTGTATATGTTTATACAGATATCCTTAACTCTGTGCACTACAGTATTTCCATGAATATTGTTACACATATAGCAATGAGCACATCTAATATCAATATCTTCGTTTCTGGTTCTCCTATAATATAACTGAGAGGACTTTGGAGAATTGAATAATTGCAGAACTAATATATGAGAGTGGAGTATTTTTTAATAAAGAGGAACTCAAATAATGATGAATACATGTCAAATGACATAGGTGTCAACTTAAATAGATCCTTTATATGGAATTTGAGCAATTAAATAATAAGGAAAGTGAATTAGGATCCATTAAACAATAGAGTAATTCATGAATCTATACTAATATAAATAAATAAGTGAAAAAATAGATGAATTAAATCTCATCTCTAGCCAAACTACTTGTGTAAAATTACAAGTAAACAGGGGAGGGGTGATTTTAGAATGGATAATTCTGGCATATGTCATCTTAACTAAGTACTCAAAACCAATTGATAAGTAAAAGACAAACTGAAATGTTGTACCCTGATATAATTGGATGTGAGGAACAGAGCTGCACTTACTTGTTTTTTCTGTCAAAGACAGGTAGTCTAAATTTAATTATGATGAAATTACTGAGGGTCCCACATTGAAGGGTGTTATAAAAATAACTTTTTTAATACTACTATGTGTCAATTTGCAGCTATAAGATAAATAAATTTTGAAGACCTGTGTACATCATGGTGACTATAGTTAATGATAATACATTGCAATTTATATGGAAATTGATATAAAAAATTCTTCAAAGTGTTGATTTTAAGAATTCATTTTAGACACAAGAATGAGTAACTGTAAGGTGAAGAATAGGTTTAACTGGATTTCACAATGTATACATATATTAAAATAGGCCACATACCTTTTTTTAAAACATGAAGATTTTTAATTATGCACAGTTTTTGTCAATTATACCTCATTGATGTTTAAATATAAAATAAAAATATTTTCATATGTCAAAATTATGAAATTTAAGCAAGTCAAAGACATGTTCCAAGAGAAATAAAACTAAGATGACATAACAAAGTGATGTGTATGTTTCATTTTGGCCTATATCGCTTTCTTTTAATGCATTTTGCTGAAATAATCAGAAAAATTTGAATGGATGTTGAGTATATGTTACTCTCAAGAGTATCAATATCAATTTCTGATCTATTTGTGGTTTTGCAGAACTTTATTGTTATTAAATATATATATACACAAATATTATCTTGTGGGTATTTTGGGACATGTCAGCAACTTACTCTTACAAGACTCAAAAAAATCAGTTATTCGTAATTTACTTGCTAATTTTCATAACTTTGAAGTTATGAAAAATATAATTGTCACATTCATTCACAAATTGCATGACACATTTCAGAATTACTGTATGTGAGTTTATTTTGATATTGCATGGTGGGAGAAATTGTACTTACAGACTCAAATTGTAACATAGATGTGGAAAACTTTCTCTGCAAAGCACATACATATGATTAGTTATTAATTTTTGTTAAGTGTTCAAAGTTTGATTTTACAAAAAAAAATTCATGATCGTGTTTCTGCTGAATACAGCTTCCAATATTCTAATGTTCATAAAAATTAGAGAATCTTGTGGTCTTTCCAAATACTATGTTAAAATATGATTCACATTTTTATCATAACTATGAAATATTAGTGCATTAAATGTTTAAAATATAATTAAAGTAAATATTTTGTAAGTTAATGCTTTTCACAATTTCACATTTTATTTTTCCTTACAAAGAAAATTTGGTATCAACTTCAGGCAAAACCATGCAAAACCATGAAGTTTAGATATTCCGTACTTTCATGTCTTCATTTATTGTAATAATCTAAAATATTGTTATGGATTATATACTAGCTGTTTTAATTATAACAATATCATTTATGCTGCATGGAAATTTATTTCAGAAAAATAATATTCTTACTTTCTCCTTTTCATTAGTAGTAGAAGCAGAACTACAGGTAAAAATAATAATTTAGTAATTATATTTCATGGTACACAACATATTCCCATTTATTTATCCAAATAATCACAATTATCCTATATGATAGATTATTATCAGCCTCTTTATACATAAAGATATTAATTCTCAGAATGTGTGAAAAATATTGCTCAAGATCAGGCAGAAACTAAAAGGACCTTGCCTTTTTCATCTAATTGGAGTAGAGAACAAAAACTGTGAATGACTTTAATTTATTGTATTGTTTTATTACTCCCATCTCATGTATTTTTCCTATGCAACATTATGAAAGGATGCCATTATATGACTGTACCTTTAAGGATCATTTATAGTAGTCCCTTAACTGATTATTAATGCTACTCTCTCCTTTAAATTTTTATTGAATTATGGAAGTTGATCATAAATCTTTAGAGAATCACCCTCCATTGTACAGCCGTCTTGTCACATAAACATTGATCATAATATTTGAAATGATCTTTGGGTTACTCAGGAAAGAGTAGTTACAGCTGTATGTTATAAACATGTAATATGACTACCTGTCAAGACAGTGTGCAATGTTAACACATAGTCTATAAACACTGTTCATCATATGACACTCATTCTTTTCAAACACTTTTTCAGTGTATAAGAGGATTCTTGCCCAACAATAATGAAATACTATGTGACAATTCATTTTCTCATTTTCATTTTTTACATCTTAGTCAGAAAGCTTCCTCAACATAACTATATTCCCTCTTATCTTCAATCCAGAGATACTCACCACAAAACGATTGGATTAAAGTGCTCCATTTGTGCTATAAACTGTATTTAAGTTAAAATAATTTATCTTTCAGAAGTAAAATAAGAACTTGATTATTTATTTTATTCCATGATAACAACCTGGAGATTGGGAAGGATTTCCCAAAAATTACAAAATTACCATGTACTAGTTATCTCTTTATGTATAAAAATATTATCATTGGCTTTGGGGCTTAAAGCATGCACATTAGCCAGGCATGATGGCATATGACTGCCATCCTAGCAAGTCAGGAGGCTGAGGCAGGAGAATTGAGAGTTTGAGGCCAACCTGGGCTATGTTGGGAGATATTGTCTCAAAAAAAAACAAAAACAATACAAAACAGAAAACACTAAAATGTCTGGGATGTAACAAAGGGGTGGTATAGTGCCACTGGGTTCAATCCCCAGTACAACCCCCACCAAAAATATGCACATTACAGTCTGTCATTCAGCACCTCATAAGTTGCAATTAGTGTGTCAACTAGAGTTGGGTCTCATTTGACAATTAACTAGGGAATGATTGATTTCCAAGCCTCTGTGGTTGCTGGCACAATTCAGTTACTTAAACGCTACTAGACTGTGGACCCCATTTTCTTTCCCAGTGTTCATCAAAAGCCACTTTCAGTTCCCTAGCTTGCAGCTCTCTCCATCACAGTTTATAACATGACATCTTGCTTTTTCAAAACCAAGGTGGGAGACTCTCTTAACACAGCTCAAAATTTTATGTAACCTAAACATGTAGGTGTAACAGCATAAACCCCTATTCTTGCCTTATTCTATGATTAACAGCAAGTCACAATTTCTGACACACTCAAGAGAAAAGATTCACTCATGTGTGACCATCAGGAATCAGAGATCATGGGTAACCCTTGCATCTGTCTGCTACCGAGAACCCTGTTCACATCTTTCCCCTGTTGTTCACATCCTTTCCATACTAAAAATATCTTTCAATATTCATCCCATAAAGTATTTATTCAAAGTCTACAGTTTCATCATCTAAAAAGATTGGGTCTAAATATGAATGATTTTCTAAAATGTAAAAGATTAATTATCTCCAAAATATGAAAATACAAGTATATCCCTTCTCTGACACACCCAACCCACAACAGTTGGGCAGTCATACAGAAATACCTATGGACATTCCTAATAAAAAGTGAGGAAATGGAGAGTAAGAAGTGGTTATTTCTAAAGGTTTCTAAAATCTAGTCTTTTTAGAGTTGCAATTTCAAGGCCTTCAAATAACTGTCCCTTGTTCTTAGTTTCATCTTCCTAGCTCTTGTTTGGTCGGTACCTTTAATGAGAATTACCAAAAGGTTTTAAGTGTTTTCCTCTCCAAAATGTTTAAATAAAAATGAAGTCTTACACACACACACACATTTATATATACATACCTTGTCTCCATTGTAATCTCTATACCCTTATTATAATATTTTTATTTAATTAATTTATTTATTTAATACTGGAGATTTAACCCAGGGTCATGTAACCAGCAAACCACATCCTCAGCCCTTTTTTGAGACAGGGTCTTGCTAAGTTGCTTTGGGCCTTGCTAAGCCAGCAAGGCTGGCTTTTAGCATAAGATTCTCCTGCCTCAGTCTCCTGAGCTGCCACTGTGCCCAGCACTAAAGTATTATTTAAATTGAAAAAGAAAAATTTATTTGGCTATGACCAACAGGGCATTAAGGATAAAGGAAGGCATTCCAGATGGAGCCTTCTTTTCCTTCAATTATAGGCAACTTGAAGGAAATTTTGATGTTTCATTGAAGTCTTATTTATGGACGGAATATTCCCAGGACTGATTGTGACTCTCAAAAATATAGTAGGAATTTCTAAAATCTTTACAATAAAATAACATACTTACCCATATTTCTAAAATAGATTTTCTTTTTAAAATTTATTATTGATTGATGCACAGTTTGCAAATATCTATGGAGTAAAATATGATGTTTGGATTCATGCATATATTGTCATTATGTTGTGATCAAATGGGGTAATTAGCATTTCTATCATTTTAAACTCATAGTAGCATTTCTTTGTGATGAGTAAATTTAAATTTTTCTCTTCTAATTATTTTGAAATATACAATGTATTATTGTTGATTATATTCACTGTATTATGCAATAGAATATTAGAATTTCTTCTAATTAATTACCCATTGATCAATCTCTCTTCTTCTCCCCTCCCCATCACACTCTTAGCCTCTGATATCTACTTTTCAAACCTCAATTTCTGTGAAATTAGCTTTCTAGATTCTACACATGAGTGAGGTCATCAGTATTTGTTTTTCTGTGTCCTGCAATTGAAGGTCGCATCATTTGTATGTTAGTTGTCTGCTTAGACTTATACACCTTAACTCACTTAATGTTCAAACACTTTTACCCAGTAGATAGATCATGAAAATAACTTAGTATCATTATCTTATTTACGACCTTAAAGATATTTGGTAGAATCTAAAATAAAATGTGAAATAACTAACATTTCTATGCATTTTAACAAACAGGTTCACATCAATTATTGGAATTATTGATACATCTATACATCTATACATATTTCTATATGTATATTTAAATGTCTATATTTGTAATGCCATAGAATTTGAACTTTGGAAAAACATTGAAAACTACAGAAAATTTTTGATATATATTCCAAAATATATTTTAATATTTTCCAGGTTTTTTTCCTTATATTTTGTTTGTAGCTCTAATTATTGAAAACTAAGAATTTTTTCAGGAAAAACTCAAAGCAAAAATTACATTGGCAGGAAAAATTATACTTATCTCATTTTAAATCAATTTAATAGCAAATGATTATGCCATGATATACACTTGATTAAAATTATGAGATTTTCCTCAAAAAATATACTATGAGCTAGTTTTAAAAATTTGACCATTCAGAAAAAAACTAAGTAAATGTAACTTTGTATATAGAATTCAATTTGAACTAAAATGCTTCAGAAAGAATGCAATAGTGTGATCAGCATGGATGAGTATAGCTTTTTAGAAACTGGGGTTTTTTTTATACTTTCTACTTTCTAAAACACTCTCATATTTTAAAGGACATTTCCTTTTAATAGGTAAGACAAATTTAAATCATATTTTTTTCTGTTATGTTTTAGGATTTCTTTGAAGAAAGTGGATAGGCATCTTCAGTGTCTTTCTAAATACTAGACTCAAAGTTTCACTCTCTAATTTAATGCTTCCGTTGTCTAATAAAGGTTTGTCTTTTTTTCCTGTGACAAGTTTTCTATTTAAAACTTTGCTATGAATATTATAAAATTGTAAAATCTTGAATTTTATAGATTTAGCATCTATAATTTATGTTGTATAAAATAGTATGAAGAGTATTGAAACAAGAAAAATAATCAGCTACTGGATTTATTTCATTTTATTTAAATTTTTCCTATCTTTTTTGCTGTTATTATTGATTGATATTGCTTCATATTAAACCTTACACTGTTATATTTGATCAGTGAGAATGAGCCCCCAAATGTTATATTCAATCAGTGAGAATCAACAAACTCATAGATTTATTTGTTAAAGATTTATTTTTCAGCCGGCGGGACTGCAGAGCCAATTCAAAGCCAATTCAAAGTTGCAGCCCCTGACTTGGTTTAAGTTACAGATTATATAGCAAAAGAAAACTGTGAGTCAGGCATTATGACATTATCAGGCATTAGTCAATGCAAGCAAGCCAAAAGTACAGAAGCAGAGATTGCAGTTAGCTTAACCCACACTATGTTTCATCAGAAGTCATTTCCCTGACTGAAATTTAGGTCAAGATGACTGTAATTCTTTGCAAAGTTAAAGTAAGTTGATGTTAGAGTCCTCCCAGTATGTGGGCTAAAGTTAAGGTGACTGACAGCCCAGACAAAATGGAGTTTCTTGAGTTAAGAGTTACCACAACACAATATTATCATGTATTTTTCTTCTATGATTTGATTTTTTCAAAGATAAGGCAGATTATTTGAGATTAAACTTAATTTGAATCTAGAGAAAATGGAAAAAAAATATGAGTATGAAAGTAAAATTCTAAATTCATGTATTTGGGATTTTTTTCATTTAATTAGGTTTTATTTAATATGTTTCTAAATTTTAAAATAATTTTAAATATTCAGGATTAGTACATTGTTCTGGATTGTTCTTGTTGTTAATCTAGTAAATGTGATATCCATTTATGGCTATGGCCCTATTTGCTGTTATATACTAATTAACCTAATTCTTATATATTGATTGCTACATAACTTGATTTTCATTTTTGGAAATCCCATGACATGTTTTAATACTGTCTAAAAAGAAATGTCATATGATTTTCGATTTGTTGTTGTTGTTGTTAATGGGGATTGAACTCAGGGGTACTCCACCACTGAGCCATATCCCCAGCCCTATTTTCTGTTTCATTTAGAGTCAGGGTCTTACTGAGTTGCTTAGCGCCTTGCCTTGCTGAGGCTGGCTTTCAACTCGCAATTCTCCTGTCTCAGCCTCTCAAAGTGTTGGGATTACAGGCGTGCGCTTCCGCACCTGGCTTGATTTTGGATTTTTGCTGAGAGCCTTAAGTACTATCCATTTGGAAATAGATTTTTTTCTCTCTTTTAAAAGTTAGATTTAATTATGAAATCTCATGCTAAGTTAAATTTAATTTCAATGAATTTAAATGATTGATGAAGGCCAAAGTTAATTTTCATGATCATTGCCTCCTTGGAGTTCTTACCTGAGTACTACTCTGTATTCACATGCCATTAGCATTGTAGCAAGAAAACTCAACATAGCCCTATATTTTCTTTAATACCTTATTCACAGAAGAATGCGGAAGATACTTGGATATTTCATTGTTCCTTAAATTTATTATTTTATTATTTCTTAAATTTATTAAAATTCATATGAAACCAAGGGAAAAATTGTTTCCAAGCATGCAGTCCTTCATAGTATTTATTTTTTGATGCCCAAAATTAACTATTCTGTCTTTCATAAACAAATATATTTCTTAATATCAGAATTCTACACAATTATTTGATGTTTCCATTGAGAGAATAGAAAATGTATTTATCTTTAAAATGCAGTCTTAAAATATATTTATGAATGCAATTTTGTAGATGTATTGCTATTATGTTTATGTGGGATTACCATTGACAGATGTTGTGTTAAGAGCAAAATAACATAAGTTTTCTAAATAAATAAAAATGTTACTATTTAATCACAATTATTATCCATTTTAATTAGGTAATTAAAAATAAAAATTAAATGCCTAACAAGTAGCAGATATTTATTCTACACATTAGCACATGTATATTTGTTTCATTAAAGAGCTAATATCATAGTAAAGCAAGGAATATAATTTAATTTACTGATAATTTCATGAATAATAAAATACATGTTAGACTTCCACTAAATGTGCTCCACACCCTATTCAAACAATTTCCATTTTGAATGGGAAATGAATTTTTATCCATTTGAGTACTAAAAATATTCTTGCTGTTTTTTGCTATTTCCAAATAGTTGCATTGTAACAGTGGTCCACTTCACCTTTTGAATATAGTGCTTGCTGCTCTCAAGCTTATTTTTGAAGGACATGGTTTTTTTCCTCACTCTTCTCCTTCTCTCCCTCTTTCACAGGATTAGGGAGGTAGGGTTATCTTTTCTTCCCCATCTTAGACCTGGAGTTCTGTCCTTGCACACATACCCACCACAGAAAGGAGATGATGTCTGAATATCTAGGAAGTGATTATCTCCCAAATTAACAAATGAATTTCAACACACCTTCAGGGCACACCAGGGACTTCCTTTAGGGCACACTTACCTTGACTGTAGCCTTTGAATCCTCTTTAAAAAACCACAGAATCACAGCCTCTAGGACAGGAGTCCCCTGTGCTTCTCCTTTGCTAGCAAACCAATAAAAGTTTTTCCTTTTTCTCAAAACCGTGTTCTCCTAATTAAATTGGCATCAGGGACAAGGACCAAGCTATTGATAACAGCATAACAATTTTAAAAAGTTACATAAAAATATCTACTATAAACTGAATTTCTGTGTCCTTCCAAAATGTACATGTCAAAACCTAATTCCCAGGGCAGCACAATTAGGAGGTGAACACTTGGGAGGTGACTGACTAGGTTATGAGAATGAGCAGTTGTGATGGGATCAGAGCCGATATAATAGAAGATCAAGGCAGGTCCTCACATGATTCCTCACTATGTCAGAAACTAAAGGTACCACGCAATAAGGGGATTCACCAGACACCAGGTCTGTTGGCAGCTTCACCCTGGACTTTCCAACCTCCCAAACTGTAAGAAATAAATTCCCAGTTTATAACTATCTGATTTGTGACATTTTCTCATATTAACCTGAGCAGCTTAAGATAATATCACTCTAAAATATATTCCTTGACAATAAGAGTTTTCCAAGAACATTATAATGTGTTCTGAGCCACGGGCATTCATTATACTATAACAACAGCCCAACGGAATTTTAGTTGTCCTCTATTCAGTAGTTTGATCAATACACATCTTCATTTTCATCTCAGCATGTAAGCAGAAATAAAACCATAGCTACATAACATGTTTGTCGTTTCTGGCTTCAGCTCAAATGCTTAAGGTTATTTTATATTTCAATACTCTTTTGCCAAATTACTCTTCCTTTCAGCATTTTTAGAAAGTCAAAATATTTCTCATCCAAGTGTTTTCAAAATGAATTTACTGAATCTTTTATAAAAGAGCTAGTCATGAAAGAAAAAGTGGCACTGCGAGTTTCAAAATATAATGAACAATGAGCAAAATAAATCAATTTAAAAAAAGAAAAGATCTGTTAGGTTTTTGTCATTAATGTACTCCCTAGAGCATAGTAAATCCATGTTACAATATAACAATATTGTGCAAAATGGAATCATTTAAATTTTCCTGTATGTAGTATTTAACAGTCATCATCATTATCATTCTTTTTATTATCAAGATGAAATTTGGTCTCGTGTAACTAATAAAATAACTTATAAATTATCTATGAAATATAAATAAATGGTTTGAAATTAACACTAGGTAAAATACTGACTTTACCTTGAGGATAAAATACAAATACATCAGAATGCTTTCCTTGATAATATAGAAAATTTGTAGGCATCAACAAAAGATTGTAATTTGCTTTAATAAAATGTTGCATAGAATGGTTTCTCATTTTACTGAGCACATGTAAATATGAACAATATATCTTCAAGTCATAACAAGAATGAGACAAAAATATTATGCAAGACTTGTGCATTGTAAAAGCAGGCATCTGGGTCATAAATAATTCACAGTAATATGTTAATAGAAAATTAAATATTATTTTTAATTAAAAATGCATTTCATTTACTTTATATGTAGAGAGAAAGTGATGAAGAGAGAAGAAAAGGGAAAGAGGGAGTCTAAATAAGATCGCTAATCATCTTTACAAATTTAATATTGGGAATTTTAAAGAAAAAATACTTGGTATTTTTAAAATATATGAAATTAGTAAATGTAATATCAAAAAACCAAAATTGAACAAAATGTTGATTAATTTATATAACAAAGTCTTTAAAATTCCCAATTATTTTTAAATGCCAAAATATCCTTATTTTACATATAGATATATAGATAGATATGATATTTACAAAGCAAACCGGAGATTTACTGCCAAAGAGCAAAATGACAGGGTAAATAGATGGAAAAATTCACTAAGAGGGATTTCACTAGATCTCAAGAGTAAAGGTCTCTTTCTAAATTGACTTAACAGAACTTTTCATAAAAGCAGGCCAAAGACTGAGTTATCCAATGTGAATAATGGTGAACTTAATCAGATAGCAAGAATGAGAGATTGCTGATTAATTGGCTTAGTAGGAGTTTTTGCTAGAACTGTACTGTGCAGGCCACAGGTGGCAGGTCAGAGTTAAAACCTAGTTGAGGGTGTTTTGAAGGCCCTGACTTAAGTTTAATAAAGGAGGGAATCTGTTTACATATAAAATACATTTATGCCTGTGTGTGTGTGTGTGTGCGCGCGTGCATGTGTGTGTGTGTGTGTGTGTGTGTTCTATTATAATATAGCTCAGGCATAATGACTTTGAGGCTTTAAATATATAGTAACATTAGTAAAGAAGAAAAAGAAGGAAAGAAGAAAAGAAGGACTAAATAAGAGGATTCAAAGAAAAAGAAAACTGAGAGGGAAAGAAAAATAAGAAGAAAAGTAAAATGAAAGAAACAATAATAATGAAAGATACAAAGAACACGGTTAATTTTTGTTGTGTAATTGTTATCAATTTCTGCATAATAAAAGATCTACCCAAAACTTAGAGGCCCGAAAGATCAATGCTTCTATCATGTTCCATAGTTGTGTGAGTTCAGTTTAATTAAGGCTGCTCATGCGGTCGTAGAGGTGGGAGGTCAATCCAGGATGGTCAGTAACCCCTCAGTCTCTCTCCATTGAAGTCCTCCAATCACTCAATGACAGAAAGTGGAAGCAGCCAATTCTCTGAAGATGTGAATTTGGAAGTTGCTGCGTGCTGACTATCACCACTGCCACAGTCTGTTGTTCCAGGCAAAGCACAACGCCAGTTCAAATTCCCAAGGAGAATAAATAGACTGACTTGAAACTAAACCAGAAGCCATCTGCTTCCAAGGCAAAACCATTTATTAAATATACAATGATTGGACAAAAACAGATCTCTGTAATAGCCATTTCTGTTCAAAGGGGGAGGAATAAATATGCATGGCAGTAATTGTTTCCTTGTGCTAAAATCCAGACCTATATGTGCTTACTTAAGGGAAAAAAATGTTTCTTCTAAGTGCTAGAAATACTTGCTGATTAAGGTCTGCTTATTCCCTCTAGGAGTAGTTTTCTATATCACATAGCTCCACCTGTATTCTAGATTCTGCTAGACTCATTCTTCCTTCCTGAGAAATCACATATGCTTGAAATTGATTAGATTTCAGTCTATTTCCTCTGATTAAAAATTAAAATCCCAGAAAACACTTTTTATTTGGATTTACATACAGTCCATATAGACATTAGTGCCAGAGTAATTGGATCTAAATGGGACCATATATAACTTTAAAGAAGTGTTAAAAAGTCTTAGAGCAACATTATGGTTTTCATCTTCATCCTGAGCTCATGTTTCACTAGCAGCCCTTTAAATTTAATCTTTTCCCTAAGAAAATTTGTTTTAGTCAGGTTTTCACTGCTATGACTAAAAGAAATGACCTAAGCAGTTTTATAGGAGGAAGTTTATTTGGGGCTCACGGTTTTAGAGGTCTCTGCCCATAGTCAGCCAGGTCCATTCCTTGACACTTGAAGTGAGGCAGAACATCATGGCAGAAGAGTGTGGTAGAGAAAAGTGGCTCAGAACAGAGCCAAAAAACAGAGAGACTTCACAGGCCAAATACAAAATATATCCCCCCAAAGGCACACCCCCAATGACCCACTTCTCCAGCCACATGCTATCAGCCTTCAGTTACCACTTAATCTATCAGCAGATTAACTCACTGATTAGGTTTAGGCTCTCATAACCTAATCATTCCTCTCGTAAACCTTCTTGCATTGTCTCACACATGAGCTTCTGGGGGATACATCATGCCCAAATCATTAACACCATTCTTATTTCATAACATTTGCTGGTAGATGAAGTTGAGAGTACTTCATCACAATAGGTACAAAAAGTTATTTGCACTTTATAATTTTTGACTGAACATCCTCTTGCCCAAATCTATGTTTGTTAGGTATATTCAATATCTTCTGTCTCTATGGTAGTTTCAATAACGCTCCCACTAATTTACAAGATTTTATCATCTATCCAGCTTTCGTTTTTGTCTGCTCTTCTGTTTTGACAAAGCTAGTGGCTGAATGATAGATACAAAGTCTAGAAGTTTCAAAATATCACTTGTGCTGCATTCTCTTGTTCATATCAAAGGGAGACATGAAATCAACCAAAGTTTAAGGAGAGGAGAGATAGACTATTTTTTCTGTAAATAGTAGGATGCATATAAAGACGCAATAAATTACTGGAAGCCATATTTGGACACTATCATGTAAGTGATAATGTAAGAATGGATATAATTTTCTTAGAATGTTCTCAAAGAAAAAAATCACAACATAAAATATGAACTGTTTTTTAAAAACTAGCATTTTGATAATCTAATATGTTTAATACCATAAGAAAGAAATGAGGCAGATTAAAATCAGGAAAATATTTTACTAATATATGGTGGACAAAGGACTAATATTCTCCCTAAGTAGTTTGATCCTCTTGGTACTGCTGTGATGGACGCGTTCTGTCTCCTCACATGCTGAAGTATAACATTAGAGAAGCAAACCAAGGCAAACATTTAAGCAAGGTTTATTTAAAAGGGGTAACATAGATTTCTTTCAGGAGGGAGAAGGAGGCCATAGCTGGTATCCTGGTATTCCCAGAAGTATGGGTAAGCTTACTTTATTCTCCTGCTCTCTTTCCCTTACCTCTCTCCTTCCTGTGACAGGAGATGCTCCAGTGGGATTGCCAAAAGGTGGAAAGCAGATGGACAGGGGGGCCAAGGTGGAGTGATCTGGGCAGTAAGAGAGCGTAATTAATAACTCTCTGTAAGGAGGGACAATCCCTGGGACAGGTTACCTTAGCAACAGTTTGGAGCAGAAGCAGGTTATCTTAATAAGGGTGGAGAAAGGGCTCTGAAGGCATTAGCATTTCGATCCTTCTCCAGCTTTCTGTACTCACTCAAATTGGCCTCTTTGATCTGACCTGACTTGATTTACCTATCTATACTGACTGTTTAATTCTGGCTTCACTTTTAATTTCTATATAGTTTTTCATATTACGAATGTATGGCTATAATGAAAAAGCCAACATGGGGGCTGGGTATGGTGGCGCAAGCCTATAATCCCAGTGACTCGGGAGGCTGAGGCAGGCGGATTGTGAGTTCCAAGCCAGCCTCAGCAACTTAGCAAAGCCTTAAGCAAGTTAGTAAGAACCTGTCTTAAAATAAAATAGTTTAAAAAAAGGCTGGGGATGTGGCTTAGTGGTTAAGCCCTCCTGGTTTCAATCCCTGGTACCAAAATAAAATACAGTAAAAAAGAAAGAAAGAAAGAAAAGCTGATATGAATGATTTATGTACAAGATAAATCATTGGTTGTATATAGTTATCTTAGGTAAATGACATGAAAGGTATATTTTCTCTCCACCAGCACCATATGAGAGACTCAGCTACTATACATTCGATCAACATTTTTTAAAAATATTTCTCCCTCCTTCTTTTTATCCCTTCCTTTCTCTTTCCCTTCCTTCTTTCATTTCTTCCTTTTAACTTTGTTTTTATTATATTGTTTTATTTAATTTTCTTTGCTTTATTATGTTTTATTATGCTAATGATATCTCTCTTTTTTAATTCACATTTCTCTAATGACTATGGACATCATGGATCTTTTTATGCACCTATTTTTCATCTGCAGACTTGTTGCCTAGTCTATTCTACACCCACAGAAGAGTTGATTATAATGCTCTGTTTATGAGCATCTAGGCTCTCGTTAGCGGGCTTCTCCAAACTCTTCCAACCTTTTCTCATTAATTAATTTCAAAGGCTTCTCCAATATCAGGTATTGTTATGGGATTGTTATAGTAATGACTCCACTATTGATATTGATTTTCTGTATTAGTCACATTTTAATTACTACAATGAAACATTGGAAGCAGCTAACTTTACAAAGATAAAAATTTTATGTAGCTCATGGTTTTGAAAGTTCAAGGGCATGACATCAGCTTAGTTCTGGTAAGAACCTCATGGAGAACGGTGAATTAGCAATGAGCATATCATGGATAGCAGTCACATTTCAAACAGGAAGCAGAGAGAGCTGGGGTCCCAGTATCTTTTCTGAGGGAATGCCCCCAGTGACTTAAGATCATCTCTTAGGTCCAACCTCTCAAAGTTTCCACCACCTCTCAACTATATTCCCCTGGTGACCAAAACCTTCATTATAATGAGCCCTTGCAAGACATTCAAATCCCACTCAATCATAGATGATCGATCTCAAGGTTTTAGTTTGATTGTTTTACATAGAGTAAGGGTCAAAATTACAAGGTTAATATTTTGATAGATGTTTGTCAATTTTTCCTGCACTATTTAAAAATATGTTTTACTTATTGAGTAGAATTTGGTTCTTTGTCAAAAATGATTATACCATATATGCATTGATTACTTCTGGACTACACTGATTGATTGTTCTACTTTTCTATCTATGGCAATACCATATTGCGTTGAGCCCCTTAGCTTCATATTAATTCTGGAAATCGAGTAATATATGTCCTAAACTAGTCAATGTCTTTTATTTTCATTGCATGTTATATTCTTAGAACTTACATATAAATTATTTAATCAGTTTGTCCATTTCTTAAAGAAAGCTTTCTGGTAACAAGATAAAGAATGTGCTGAATATGAAGACCAGCTGGAGGGAACATTACCCTTAACCACACTGAGTAGTCTGACTTTCTAACATAATGTTTACCATATTAAATGACCACATAAAATTCCATCACTGATATGCAACAAGGATAATACTTTTTAAAAATAAAATTAATTGCTTCTATTTTATCCGTGAGCTGTTTTGCATTGTACTTTAAACTTTACTGGTAGATTAAGCAGGCTTAACCTAAAGTGTGAAGATAATAAGTAGCTGTTTGAGCCTTAAAGCCTTTAATTAGTTTTGGATCTTAATTCTTATTTTCATGACTCTTTATTCTGAAAGTCAGACAGAGAAAAAAATCTGTTCCTGATTATATTAGCTTTAATATTTATTTATTTTTGCTGTATGTTGAAATTAGAGTGAATTAAAGCTATAGAATAAAGAATGTTGAGACCCTTGATAAGCTGTGTAATGGAAAAGGGAAATAAAAAGGAAGGACATGGTGATTTCTGTCAGCTGAAATCTCTTCTTCACGCTTGGTTTTCATTGGCTTTTCTTTGGAGCTAAGGACCACTTTGGCTTCCTTAGACAGTCCTAACCTTACTGCAGGAGGCTGCTGGACAGCAAATATACTTTATTCCTCCTCAAAACTAAATTTTCCAAGTACTTCAGGGTATCTGGGCATGATTTCTCCAGGATTCTAGACTAAAGAGTTCTTAAGGCTCTCTGTCCTGTGTCAACTCACCTGGTTTTGATAGTGAGGAATTGTGGGCAGAACTTATTCTTGAGAAAATAAATGTAATTAACAAAATGAAAAGGAAAAAAAAAACATGTTTTTCTCACCCTACAATGTAGTCATTAAGTAGTTTCAAATCAGGTGCTTTTGACTATTCACCAACAGCAGGAAGTGGAAGTTTGTTATGAGCAAGTCTTATAAAAGTCAGTGGTTTAATTTATTGAACAGTTGGAAATATTTTATTCCAAGATTTGCAGCTATAAAAGCTGTCATGTGTAAGTCAACATACAGCTGTGTATGTACACTATGTTTAGAAAAAAAGAAAATGAAAGGGATACAACTTCAATAATGGTAAAAAAAAAAAAAAACCCTACTTCTATTTTGACACACTCAAATAAATCATTTTGCTTTTATTTTTCAGTTTCTTGCATTACAAATTTGTTTAAGCCAATTAAAAGTTAATGCACGGTGTAACACCAAAAATTGGAAGACCAGAATTTTTTTCTTATTTAGATTTTATTCTTTAAAAGTCTGTCTAAAGTATTCTGAATTTTGCACATTTTGCTTAGTGAAAAATATAAATTTTATATGGTAATTGTCCTTTGACATTCACATTTTTCCCAGCCACAGAAATATAACTGAATACATCTAATATACTCATCTATTAATCAGATAAAGCTAAATGGAAATATGTATAAAATAAGGAAAATATGTGAATAATTGGAACAATTTCAGGTAAATGGATGTCTATGACATCCAAAATTCTATTTATATTTCTTAATTATGTTTTCACCATTAGGTTACATTCATTTATTTTTAGGACTTTCATCTCATCTTTGGAAAAATGTTCAGCTAAAAAAGAGTGCTGGGATTTTTCTAATCTTTTTTTAAAAATATTTTTTAGTTACACATGGACACAGCATCTTTATTTTGTTTACTTATTTGTATGTGGTGCTGAGAATCATGTGAGGGGCAAGCGCTCTGCCACTGAGCCACAACCTTAGTCCAATTTTCCTAATCTTAAAATCTATTTTAAAATTTGTTACCAAATATATTAGTATATATATTAAAAACACATTGGCTGGGTGCAGTGGCTCACACCTGAAATTTCAGCACCTCGAGAGGCTGAGGCAGGAGGATTCTGAGTTCAAAGCCAGCATCAGCAAAAGCGAGGTGCTAAGCAATGCAGTGAGACCCTGTTTCTAAATAAAATACAAAATAGGGCTTGGGGATGTGTGTGGCTCAGTAGTAGAGTGCCCCTGAGTTCAATCCCCAGTACCAAAAAAAAAAAAAAAATTGGAGTTTGTTAGATTAACAACAAACTCGGGGTTTGTTAGTTTAAAAACTTCACTATAAAATCTGTGCATTAATTTATATATTGTAGATAATATAATGGAAAACTAGCTAAGTCTCAGTCCATTAAACTAGCTATATAGCAGTCCATTAAATCTCCCTTAGAGATTTAATGATTATAAGCATGGGTTTATAAGAAAGTTATATATGAAACTTTTAAAAGTGGTAAGAGAAAGACAGTTATAGAGAAAAATTTTTTAACTTTTTAAAATTCTTTAATGCTATACTTGATGTGAAATAGTAATACATTCTGAAAACATATTCATTTGACCATATCTTTCCATTGTGACTTTAGATCTTATAACAGTTATGTGGATCAAGGATTTACAAAAGCACAAATGAGAAGATAGAAAATATTACATGCATGCACTAAAACATATATCCACACTTAAAATTGATAACTTATAAAACTTGAAAAATAATCATCAGATATTTGGAAGACTTTTCAGGGCTAAATGCAAAATAAAACTTTAAAATATCTAAATATCATCTGAAGTAATTTCCTACTACTTTTATAGGAGCAGAATCTATCAGTTTTATGTGAAAATTAAATATATGCAAAAAGATAAAAGAAAATACCTTATTGTTTAATTAAATTAATAAAATGTAGAGATATAACTCTAACCATACGTTATCTTTTGTTACTTTTTCTTTAGTTTTTTTCCTTAACTGTACATTTAATTCAGGTTTCTTACAAATAAAATGAATTAAGAAATAAATAATTTAGACAAGATAACTCCATAATTCACTTATATTATAATAGCACATCTTACGTTATATAACACATTTAATCCTAATGTGCTAATCACCTCTATTTTACTCATATAAATATAAATATACATATAAGAATGGTAGTAATTATTATTACATATGAAAATATGATAACAGAATTAACTGCTTTGTAATAGTCCCTTTTATAGAAAGAAAAACATTTGTTGTTTATCCATATCAGCCATATAGTTTTAAAATGTTAACTGATTTAATTTATATACTTTGGATTTTTTTAAATAATTATACTCTACTGAACGATCTAAGTCAAACTGGTTGCATTGTAGAGACATGAAAATAAAGTAAAATGAATATAGTTGAGAAAGCATTTTTTCTGCATAATAGATTTTTAAAACTATATAAAAGTAGATAATGTCTTGATTTTTAGTAGCTATCAGCATAGTTAAAATTTGTTTCATCAATTTTTCTCTGTAATGAGCTATATAGTATTGAAACAATACTATCCTAGATATATGTTAATAAGATAATTTATTCTAGTTTCTTTTATATTTCTATATTCTGTATTTTTTGAATGTATATTGAATTTCTAGGCTAGACTTTCATTTTTTTTACATTATTTTTTGCAGTTGTATATGGACAGCATGCCTTTATTTTGTTTGATTTTTTTTGTGTATGTGTGTGGTCCTAGGGATCAAACCCAGTGCCTCAATCATGCTAGGCAAGCACTCTGCCACAGAACTACAGCCTCAGCCCTTAGAATTCCATTTTCAATGCTATTTTGAATATATGGAAAAACTTTATTATGGTATTAGACCAATGAAAATCTTAAAAATTAATTATTAATATTGGCTTAAAGATAGAATTTTAAATCTCTTAATCAAATATTTTCTGGCAAGGGCATTATATTGGGATTGAAAGGAGAATTTTATATTTTGAGTCAAAACACATAAAAACAAGAAGTCCGAATACACAAATATATATTTTCATTTTTTTAAATTTACCTAGTAGAGTTATATTGTTTTATTTACTGCTACATAGTTTCACAATAGAAGAGAGAAAGTGTTAGACTTAACTTATTTTACATTCTGTTGGTGTTTTTGTGAGACAGTGTTGTTTTTTGCTTTATCCCTTACTAAATTCACAATACCAGGCTTTAAATAATAATAAAGGCAGCTATGGAATGAAGGATAAGAAGGGCAAATATCAGGAACATAGACACTATGCAGCATGCACTATTTTCATACTTTCTTTCCCAAAATTCAGGTGTGAGAATAAATCTGAGAATAAATCTCCCAGTTTTATTATATCAGGCGATAGTATTCCTAACAATGAAATACAGTGCAACGGATTAGTTTGTAAATGAGGAATTGTGTGGGTGGGTTTAGGCAGAAGTATATTTTTGTTTCCTGAATTTTCAAGTTCTGTTGTTTTACATTGATTTACAGCATCAATTCTCTGCATGATCTGATCATTTCAAATTCTGAAGGGTTTGAAAACAGCAAGCAACCTTGTAAGAGTGATTTAAAAACCCTCAAAAGTTCCTGGTTTTATTTCTCATAAATGTCAGAACTTCACAAGCTACATGTGGTCTTCACAAAGAGAATAATACTACATCTTTATTTTGCCATGATAGCAAACATTTCTCATTTTTGTCAGATTTGAGTGAATAACTATATCGAAAAAATTATGTGTTTTGGTCATGGACAAGTGTCTCACTTGACATATGAATCACACTGAATAAAGTTGAGGACCAACAGTGACAATTCACTTGTAGGTCCCCAAGCGACAAAAGCTAGTGTCAGAATCAAAACCTACATGAGGCACAAAAGACAGAGATTATTCTGTTTTATTTGAATATCGCCATGAAGATGAATGGAAATGAAGCATTCAGATCAAAACTACTGAACAGGTGTTCTACAAAAGCTCCAAAGTTAGGTCCACATCTCAGCAGTAGGTTTGAAATGAGGTATAATTTCTTTCTGATGTTATATTTTGTCATTCTATGGTAATTGGAACACTATGAAGGAAAGACAATGGGGACAAGAGACATGGCAAATACTTAAGTGTCTCATGATCACAAAAAGGCTAAACATACCAATGACAAATTTTAGAATTTATAAATTTCTTGAAGGCTATCTTTTAGAGATCTGGAAGGCAAATAATTTGGATATAATTTTTTTAATTTTTTTTAATCCTTATAAACACTTTTTTATGAAAAATAAAAAAGGGTTATTCCAGAAAAAATAATTATTTGGAGCATCTTAAATATAAATAAGAAACAATTTAGTTTCAAGGAAAAGACAGGATAGTTTCTCTGTAATTTTACTTGCTTAAATATTACAGCTAGATGTGATAAGTTATACTTTTATACTATTCAGTTCACAACTGAGTGATATTAATTAGGAGAATTATTTCACTGAAAAAGAACACCTATTTATGTAAAGAACTTCCAGAATTTAGGCTCAAAATAAAGGTTCACAGGATGATTTATTATCATATCATATAATTTTAACTTTGAGACATCAAATTTTATAATTTAATATTGGAAAAAAACAAGGCATGTTTAATTTGCTAATAATTCTAACATAATATTAATATATAATAATATCATTAACAAACCATTTATTTAGTTACTATATAGGTTTTTAATAATTATTTGATTAACTGAAAAGCATAAATAAATTTACAAAAGTTGTGATATTTGGACAATAGCACTTCTCTCTTAGAAACTTAGATGTGTGGTGCATGCCTATAATCCCAGAGACTGGGAAGGCTAAGGCAGGAGGATCCCAAATTCAAAGCCAACCTCAGCAAAAGTGAAGCACTAAGCAACTCAGGGAGACCCTGTCTCTACATAAAACACAAAATAGCGCTGGGGATGTGGCTCAGTGGTCCAGTGCCCCTGAGTTTAATCCCTGGAACAACAACAAAAACAGATTCATAGTACAAGGAAACAACATTTTTAAATGAACGGGGCAAATTCAAGTTCAAATTGCTCAGTTCAGCACACTGAAGGGAATTTTTACCATTCTTCTGAAAAGATAAATAAAAAGCACTACAAAAATGAAGAGGCAAATACATATGATTAAATATCAATCAATCCACCAGTATTCATGTGTCAAACACTAGGAGTTGATTAATTAACCAAATAGATTCCCTACTCACAAGGACCTCAAGTTCTTGGGGTAGAAAACAGAGTAAATGATATAAATGGGTCATTTCAAGTAGTAAAATGTGCTCTAAAGAAAATGAGATAAAATCATCATAATAGAGATTTACAGGTGAAAGAATGATTATGTGGTTAGCAATGTTCGCTTCAAACAAGTTAAGCCAAGACACAAATGAGGACAGAAAGTAGCAGAGGGAGACTTGGAAAAAAGGACAGCAAGCAAGATCAGCGAAGACAAAGGCAAATGAAGGCATCTGTTGAAAAAGTAATTTAAGAGAGCAGTTTCAGCTGCAGAGGGAAGAAAATATTTCTACCATCTTAGTTTCAAATGGTTAGAGACTATTGAATTCAGGAACAAAATGCAGATTATCAGGGTAAATGTCAAACTTCATTCATATGCATATGAAAAGCCCACTTAAGAAGTGGTAGCTGAATAGCTGTAGATAGATTCATGTAACTTCTGGATGGATGATGGCCTCCAGGAAAACCATCAGGATTATATGGTTGAAATTTTCAGCTCTCCTGCTACCTCAGATTTCCAGAGAGAGGAGAGGGATGAGAAATAAATTCCATCACTAATCGCCAATGATTTAATGAGACATGGCTTCACAAAAGTTCCTAAACGGTGCATTTCTGAAAGCTTCTGTGTTGGTGAACATGTGAAGGTACCAGGAGAGTGGCAGGCCTAGAAAGATCACGGAAGCTCTGCACCCCTTCCATTTTAGAGGTCTCAATCCACAGATGGCCAACCCCATTCCCTAGGGCCTGAGATGAGGCAAAATATCATGGCAGAGTGCATGGTGGGGAAAAGAAGTGGGGACATGGAACCAGAAGCAGAGAGAGAAACTCCCCTCACTACAGAAAAAGTACAAAGGCCAAGGGCAGGCCTGAAGGACACAGCTCCACCAGCCACACTCTACCTGTCCACAGTTACCATCCAGTTAATCTCTATCAAGGGATTAATTCACTGATTAGGTTAAGCTTCTCATATCCCAATTATTTCACCTCTAAACCCTCTGGCAGTGTCTCACACATGAACATTTGGGGGACACTTCATATCTAAACTACAACACCCACTCCTCAGTATCTAAAAACCCTAAAATTATCATAGTATAAGAATGTTCCAGGACAGGTTCCAAGATGGCGGCCTAGACAGTCAACTCTGCGCTAGGCTCTCAGGGACCAAGGCTGGAAGTGGTGGAGGCGCCGTTTTCCAGCCACTTTCCTGGCATCATTCTGCGGCTCAACATCCCACGCAGGAATCTCGCTAGTGTATGTGTGAGTACAGGATCACCAGGAGGCAGCGGTAGCCGGGAGGCGTGGCTTCGGCGCCGGCCGCAGAAACACGGTTGCAGCCCAGGCCTCGGCCCAGGGCTACAGCTCTCCGAGACTGAGACTGGAAGTAGTGGGGTGCCATTCTCCAACCTGTCTCTTGGCAGCTCTCTGCGCCTTGCCACCCCACGCAAGAGTCTCGCTCACATGTGTGAGCACAGGGCCACCGGGAGACAGCGGTAGCCGGGAGGCGTGGCTTCAGCGCTGGCTGGCAGAAAAGCAGTTGCAGCCGGGGGCCTCGGCACAGGGCCCCGGCTCTCCGAGACTGAGACTGGAAGTAGCGGGGTGCCATCTTCCAACCAGCTTCTTGGGCAGCTCTCTGCAGCTCATCGCCCCACGCAAGAGTCTTGCTTGCATGTGTGAGCGCAGGGCCACCGGGAGACAGAGGTAGCCAGGAGGAGTGACTTTCGGCACCGACTGGTGGAGTGCAGTTGTGGTGGGGGATCCGGCCCAGGGATTCAGCCCGGAGTTTATCCCTGGCGTGCCGGGCTTCCTTCCGCAAAGGGTGCCTGGCCCCAGTGCCCACCCAACTGCAAGAGACCACGAGCAGTTGCTTCTGTGGACTGACTGTCTCCTGAGCGGAACCCCAGCTGTTGTTTTTTGTGGACCACCTTCTAACACACCGGAACCTCCTACACACCAGGGGGCACAGGTGAACACCTGGGAGCAAACCTTGGCCACGGTGGAACAGTGACTCCACCAGCGGCCCAGAGTTTCACCTTGAGCTGGGACTAGTACCAAGGATACCAGCCGGGAAAGTCCAGCAAACAATGGAAAACGCCACCTACTGGAGGAGAAGCAACGAAACCCTACAGGGAAACTATAACCATATAGGAGTTAAAACTGTAACACCTTGGATCATCAGAGCTAGAAGGAAAGACACACAAACATCATGAGAAAACAAGGGAAGAAAGTGACACAAACAAACCAAGATACTACACTCCTAGAATCCATGGGCTGTACAGCAGGAGGAATGACAGAACAGGAATTCAGGACATACACAATTAAAATGGTTGGTGACTTAAAGAATGATATAAGAGAGCAAAACCAGTCAGCAATAGATCACTTTGATAAAGAGATTCGTAGGCAAATACAGGAAGTAAAAGATCACTTCGATAAAGAGATACACAGGCAAATACTGGAAGTAAAAAATCACTTCAATAAGGAAATAGAGATTCTGAAAAGGAACCAAACAGATATCCTTGAAAAGAAAGAAACAATAAACCAAATCAAAAACTCAATAGAAAGCATCACCAGCAGATTAGACCTCTTGGAAGACAAAACCTCAGATACTGAAGACAAAATATTTAACCTGGAGAATAGTGTTGACCACACAGTGAAGATGGTAAGAAGCCATGAACACAACATCCAAGAGCTTTGGGACAACATTAAAAGACCAAACTTGAGAATTATTGAGATAGAAGAAGGCATAGAGCTCCAAACCAAAGGAATGAACAACCTATTCAATGAAATAATATCAGAAAACTTTCCAAATATGAAGAATGAATTGGACAATCAAATTCAAGAGGCTTACAGGACACCAAATGTTCAAAATCACAACAGACCTACACCAAGGCACATCATAATGAAAATGCCTAACATTCAGAACAAGGAGAGAATCTTAAAAGCCACAAGAGAAGGAATCAGATTACATATAGGGGGAAGCCAATTAGGATCACTACAGACTTCTCATCCCAGACCCTGAGAGCAAGAAGATCGTCGCAAAGCATATACCAAGTGCTAAAAGACAGCGGATGCCAACCAAGAATCTTATATCCAGCAAAATTAAGTTTTAGATTTGAACATGAAATAAAAACCTTCCAAGATAAACAAAAATTAAAATAATTCACAGCAGGAAAACCGGCACTACAGAACATTCTTGGCAAAATATTCCATGGGGATGAAATAAAATACAATAATGAAAACTTGCAGAGGGAAGAGCTACACTAAAAGCCAATCAAAGGAGAAACTCAGTCAAGTTAAAAACTAAGAATAAACCAAAATGTCTGGAAATACAAACCATGTCTCCATAATAACATTGAATGTCAATGGCCTAAACTCAGCAATTAAAAGACACAGATAGGCAGATTGGATTTAAAAAAAAGACCCAACAATATGCTGCCTCCAAGAGACTCATCTCATAGAAAGAGATACTCACAGATTGAAGGTGAAAGGATGGAAAAAAATTTATCACTCACATGGACTACGTAAACAAGCAGGAGTTTCCATCCTCATTTCAGATAAAGTAGACTTCAAACCAAAGTTGGTGAAAAGGGATAAAGAAGGTCATTTCATACTGCTCAAGGGAATCATACATCAACAAGACATAACAACCTTAAATATCTATGCACCAAACAATGCAGCAGCCATGTTTGTCAAAGAAACCCTTCTCAAATTCAAGAACCAAATAGATCCCAACACAATAGTATTGGGCGACTTTAACACAACTCTCTCACCACTGGACAGATCTTCCAAACAAAAACTAAACAAACAATCTACAAGGCTTAATAGAACAATCAATGGTCTAGACTTAACTGATATATATAGAATATTCCATCGATCAACAAGGAAATATACGTTTTTCTCAGCAGCTCATGGATCCTTCTCCAAAATAGATCATATACTATGCCATAAAGCAAGTCTTAGCAAATACAAAAAAATAGAGATACTACCGTGCATTCTATCTGACCATAATGGACTGAAACTAGAAATTAATGACAGTTTAAAAAAAAGAAGCCACTACAACAACTGGAAACTCAATAATTTGCTATTGAATATTGCATGGGTAACAGAAGACATCAGGGAAGAGATAAAAAAATTCTTGGAGGTAAATGAGAACTCCGATACAACATACCAAAATCTCTGGGACACTATGAAGGCAGTGCTAAGAGGAAAGTTCACTGCATTAAGCGCACATATTCAAAGATGTAAAAGTCGACAAATCAATGACTTGACACAACAACTCAAAGCCCTAGAAAAAAGCAACACCAAAAGAAGTAGAAAACAGGAAATAATTAGAATTAGAGCTAAAATCAACGAAATTGAAACACAAGAAACAATT
Organism: Geosciurus inauris; assembly: GCA_004024805.1. NCBI lineage: Eukaryota > Metazoa > Chordata > Mammalia > Rodentia > Sciuridae > Geosciurus > Geosciurus inauris. The sequence goes on along the minus strand of PVHX01009045.1, from coordinate 973 downwards.
CAAAAAATTGATAAAACAAAAAGCTGGTTCTTTGAAAAAATAAACAAAATTGACAAACCCTTAGCCACCCTAACAAAAAGAAGGAGAGAGAAAACTCAAATTACTAAAATTTGTGATGAAAAAGGAAATATTACAACAGACCCTGCTGAAATACAGAGGATAATCAGAAACTATTTTGAAAACTTATATTCCAGCAAATTAGAAAACCCTGAAGACAATGAAAAATTCCTAGAGACATATGACCTACCCAAACTGAACCGGGAGTACATACATGACTTAAACAGATCAATTACATGCAAGGAAATAGAAGAGGCCATCAAGAGCCTTTCAACCAAGAAAAGCCCTGGACCAGATGGATTCTCAGCTGAGTTCTACAAGACTTACATAGAAGAACTAACTCCAATACTCCTCAAATTATTCCATGAAATAGAAAGGGAAGGAACCCTTCCAAACTCATTCTATGAGGCTAGTATCACCTTGATCCCAAAACCAGACAGAGACACATCAAAAAGAAAACTTCAGACCAATATCCCTGATGAATATAGATGCCAAAATTCTTAATAAAATTTTGGCAAATCGCATACAAAAGCATATTAAAACAATAGTGCACCACGATCAAGTGGGGTTCATTCCAGGGATGCAAGGATGGTTCAACATACGGAAATCAATACATGTAATCCATCACATCAATAGACTTAAAAATAAAAATCACATGATTCTATCAATTTTGCAGAGAAAGCATTCGACAAAATACAGCACCCCTTCATGTTCAAAACTAGAGAAACTAGGGATAGTAGGAACATTCCTCAACATCGTTAAAGCAATTTATTCTAAGCCCAAGGCCAATATCATCCTAAATGGAGAAAAATTGGAAGCATTCCCTCTAAAAACTGGAACAAGACAGGGATGCCCTCTCTCACCACTCTTATTCAATATAGTCCTTGAAACTCTTGCCAGAGCAATCAGACAGACG